>JAJAGP010002828.1:0-96618 GCA_025084515.1 Ancistrus triradiatus
CAGGTCTGATTCAGCTCATTAATTCATCATGAAGGGAAGGTTTGAGGAAACGCAAAACTGTGCCCAACTTTCTGGATTACACTGCTGCTCCATTCAGTGTGACAGGAGTTTGGATATGATGCACATTTAGTCATGGTTTAACAGTTAATAAACAGAGCTGCTTTCCTTTTTATAAAGCAAACTGAATTTCAATATAAATACAGAGGTTTAAAATCTGGAAGTAGGACATTTATATTATTTACTATTCACTTGAATGCAATTGTATTAAAATGGTACTTCCTATATTCCAAAGACACGCAGTAGGTCAACTGGTGTCTCTTAAGTGTTAAGTGTCCCTCTGTGTGTGTGTGTGTGTGTGTGTGTGTGTGTGTGTGTGTGTGTGTGTGTGTGTGTGTGTATAGCTCTGACATTTTTTTTACCCTGTCATGACATCTTGCTGTTCCCCACGAAGAAAACAGCTTTTTTTTTTTGTCTTTTTTTTTTTTAATTTACTTTTATTTGAAAAGCCAAGGTTACTGAGGTTAAGGTTAGGGGTAGGTCTAGGTGTAGCATTAATTAGCTCCAGTAATCAAGTGCATATGTGTGTGTTTTACAGCACACTTGCACATGAGATAACACCTTGTACATGCTGTTCATTAGCTAAAGAAAGTGTACATTAAATAATTCTGATAATCACTATTGTGCTTACTGAATTATTAAAAACAACAAACATTTTATTGTGTTCATTTGCTATCTAAAACGTAGTGTATATATATATATATATACACACACACACACACACACACTGTACATACATACATACATACATACATACATACATACATACATACACACACACACATACACACACACATATATACACACGTATATATACACGTGTATAAAACATTTTTTTGGTTTTTTTGGGGGTTTTTTTTTCACTAAGTCCTTGCCCATGTAGGACATGGATGCTGTTTTTCCTGAAATTTTTCATGTTTTTAATACTGCACACAAATTTTCTGCATTTCTGGTTATATTCTTATAAAGAGACTGAGCAGTCATGGGAAGCAATAATTAATAAATCAATGAATTACATTATAAATAATATATACATTACACTGTATTTTGTTGGGACCAGATTATTATAATCAACAACAACCAACGGCAAACGGCAGATTGTACATTAAATTAAAGTATATTAATTAAATACTAAAGCTGTATATTTGTTATATCTGTTGTTCGAGTTACGGATGTATCTATACATCACTTGAAGTCCCGAGTGTGACGTCATGGAACTAGGATGATGTTGGTTCAGGGGTGTGGTGGTGTGAAACTACAGGATAAACGTGTCAGCACTGTGCTGTTAAAAGATAAGTGGTAGGTGGTGTTGGGGATCACCCAACCAGTCCTGCCCTCCGTCCAGACGCTAAAGGTATAAACACTGAGGAATTTCCACAAAGATCAAGTTCTGTAGATCAGATGGAAAAACCTTTGCCACTTCAGGGCTTTATCATATTAATATGGAGCAATTTTTACATACGCGTACATAAAAATGCTTTCAACTTGTAGTCCAAACGACGAAAGAAGAGGTTTTTTTTTTTTTTTTACATTTTCCTAATTTTCTCATTATTTGGTATGCATAATTCAACATCTGCCACTGTGTGCATGACAGATTCCTCTTTATAAAGAACAAGCTCAACTTTTAGTCTAGACTGAAAAACCTGAACTGTACTTATCGTTCTCTATTCCTGGTACTCAAGTGACAGAGGAATGTGAAATGCCCGCACAACTTTGTAAATGGAATGTCCCAACAGTCTGATGCTCACTATCATGTCTCATTCAAACCCTGATCATTCACGTCGCCTTGTCATGAACACGCTGGCCAGTGTTCAAAAGCTTTGCCATGAACATCCCAGTCCCCTGGTCTAAAACACACACAAAAACCTGTATGAGCTGAAAAAGAGTGTCACACAAACATGGATTCTCCAGTCTCATTAAGCATTATAGGAGGAGACTCTGAGCCGTTGGCTTTGCAAAGGGATTAACAAAGGACTAAATAAAGGGGTGCCATTGTAGTGCTGACTGATTTAAGAAACATGTTTTATTTAATGGTAAGATTTAGGATTTTGTTTTTCATTTAATCATTTTTCTTACAAAGGGGATTATTTATATTTCATTTTCAGGCTAGTTTTTTTTTTTTTTTTCGAATTGAGCAGGGTAGTCAATATTTGTGGAGGGCACTGTAGAAAAGCACTAATAAATAGACATAAAGCAATCCAACCTCAGGCATAACTAAAACTAATCTGAATTTTAAATGGAAATAGAAATATCATAAAAAAGTTTGGTTTATGCATTGTAATGCATAAACTTTTAAACACAAAATTTGGCACAATCTTTTCCAGAAAACTTCATGCCATTGAAACACATTCCATACCTTTATATGGACTGTTTTTATTATAATTATTGTATACATTTTAACCCCACTTTCTTCTGGTAATAATACTCCTATAATGTGGGTTTTTTGGTAAGAAATAAACTCACATTTTACTTGGCTAGGTACCAAATGTAGTCTTGTGTTGCTAATGAAGTGTGTAATCAGGGACTGTATTTCCAATCTGCCTTGTTCAACTGACATGTTTTCACCACAAATCTTTAGACAATTAATAAATATAAATATAAAATGAGTGCAACCCTACATCCCTGATTTTAACCAACTGAACTACACATATTTATGCCTTATGTTTAGTATTTTAATTACTTCTCCATTCAAAACAGGAACTAAAATCAGCTAAGGCAAGGATCTACACTAAGCTTTTTGGCAAGAAGCAACCGTGCTCCAGATTTGAAATGAACAGAAGTATACTAAAAATCCACAAGCACAAACGTCTTAACTTTTTAAAATGTCTTTCTTTACTTTATTCCTCTAGATTAGGCATGAGTCAAAATTTTGTTCACCAACACACACACACACACACACACACATACACATACACATACACATACATACATATATATATATATATATATATATATATATATATATATATACATATATATTATTATATAACATATATATAAGGCTTCAGGTAGTCACTGAGCTGTTTGGTGACAAGGTGTGTACCACACTCAATATGGACCAGAGGAAACAAAGGAAAGAGTTGTCTCAGGACATTATAAATAAAATTACAGACAAGCATGTTAAAGGTAAAGGTTATAAGACCACCTCCAAGCAGCTTGATGTTCCTGTGACTACAGTTGCATATATTATTCAGAAATTTAAGACCCATGGGACTGTAGCCAACCTCCCTGGACGTGGACGCAGGAGGAAAATTGATGACAAATCAAAGAGACGGATAATACGAATGGTAAGAAAAGAGCCAAGAAAAATTTAAGGTGAACTTCAAGCTCAAGGAACATCAGTGTCAGATCGCACCATGCGCCGATGTTTGAGCCAAAGTGGACTTAATGGGAGACGACCAAGGAAGACGACCACCATTGTTGAAACCAAAACATAAAAAAGCCAGACTGGAATTTGCCAAACTACATGCTGACAAGCCACAAAGCTTCTGGGAGAATGTCCTATGGACAGATGAGACAAAAATGGAACTTTTTGGTAAGGCACATCAGCTCTATGTTCAAAGACGGAAAAATGAAGCATATCAAGAAAAGAACACTGTCCCTACTGTGAAACATGGAGGAGGCTCTGTTATGTTCTGGGGCTGCTTTGCTGCATCTGGCACAGGGTGTCTTGAATCTGTGCAGGCAATGTCTGACTTTCATTTGTTCATTTTCATAGACTTTGTATTTATTATTACTTTTGTCAGATTAAAGTTATTTCTGTTACCATTGTGGGTTTTTCTTTCATTAACTGAGGGGTACCAACAATTTTGTCCACGTGTGTATACATAAATACACAACACACACACACACACACACACACACACACACACACACACACACACACACATATATGTATGTATATATAATTTTTAGCAGGATTATGTGGAAGACTTAAAATAACAATTACATTGCACATGTTGTTCTGTGTCTCAGGAGTTAAATATGTATGTGATTATCTAAATGTTCTTTTTATAAATGTGACATATTAATACATTGACTCTCATTGGTTTCTCCAAAAATAAGCCTTAAGAAAAGTTTCAATAAAACGGCAAAGACTAGAACTCAGACACATAACATTTTGCTAACAGCTGAACTGCAGTACATGTACAGTATACACCGGCCATGTGCAGAGGACACGAACAATCGGTGACACAAATCGGTAAATGTCTCATAAGTCCTAGGGCTTCATTGTCATTTAGAAAGCTCTACACAGAGAATGCCCTTCACAGGAACTATTCAGCAAAGGCACTCGCTAGATAATGTGACAGACCCAATAAATACTTGGTAAAAGTGGTCACGCACTCAAAATCTTGTCTCATTTATTATTAGTAGTTTTATCAGTTGGCAAACAACTATATTATGATATTGGCACTATAGTATCAGCCATCAGTCCCCCTTCTCTCTAAATATCGGCATCGGTCATTAAAAAACTCATATCGGTCAAACACTTTTAGTTTTACATAATTTATTCAAATTTGACATAAAGTGCTGACTCTGTCTTAGTCTGACCTGATGTTTAAAGTCATCTGGCTGAAACCCTTCAGAGACAAAAATAATTTTAGTTTTACATCCAACATTCAACTACAAGAAGCTCATCAAAACAAACATGTCGCTTTCAGACCTACACAACCATTTTCTTTTTAAAGCCTCTACAGAGTGTATTATCTTAAAAAATAAGCGTGCAATTTGGGAAAGTCAACACACCAGGTTGCTATTTAGCCTCCAAACAAAACAACGAGCGCAGGGCGTATTTAGGTGTGACCAGGATAGTATTTTGGGACCGTTTGGTCGCTGTGGTGCTGTCCAGGTCTTAACCGGTCACATGGCTTCTAATAAAAGCTCAACACAGCAAGCATTTTGTCTCCTAAAGCCACTAAGCAACAGGCCCAGATGGTTCTTCATCTGCAGCTTTAAAGCATGTGGAGCAGATCTGGAATCAGTCCTTAATCTGGGCTCAGTCATGAGGAGAGTCAGAGCGAAGATGATCTGAGAACAGAGAGGAAGCCGAGGCAAGAGAGGGCACAGCGCTGTGAGGGAGAATGAGGGCAAGAAACAGGATGATAAAGGTTACAACAAGCATGATGTCACATTTAACAACCAAAACAAGAACAACCAATCACAAAGCAGCAGCACAACAGCACGTGCAGCTGACAGGTCTGCAGCGAACGTGTGATATCTCTAAGGAACGCTCTGAGCATCTTTTTGATTCTGAGCCACAAAGAACATATGGTTGTGTTAAGACAGAAATGCAAGTCCAAGTATGAGAAATGTTCCTAAAAAGTGTACGGTGAAGTCGAACTTTAGGCACCCCTGGTCAAATGGTGTTCTAGCCTCTGAGCCTTCCCTGTAGAGATGTTACATAAGTTTAATACAGGTATGAGCCATTCGATGACAGCATTACGCTCTGTGAAACAAGACACTGACCGAAAGTGACGTGAACATAGTCACATAGTCATTTTAGGCTACTGTAATGGAAATAAAGGGTATTTTCCCAGGAAAACTGTGATATGATATTCAAATGATACGAAAATATGTGAGAGATAACGCTGAAAACAGAATGCTTCCATCTTCAAAGCATCTGTTACACACACCCTAAACCTTTTTTTAATTTATGGAAAGTCACAATAATGATAGAAAATATAGTAATGTACTGTTACAACCCTGTGTAGGGGAAAGCTGTAACACTTACCAGAATGGCATGAAAGACCTGAAACTTTTGTTTGATTGAAGCCAAAAGTTAATTGATAGACAAGATTACGAACAACTCAGAAGATCAGCCAGATGAAACAGAGACTCAGCAAGTGAATGTGAACCAGTTTATATAGTTGTAGGTTAGAGAGAATATACAGGTAATGGGGGGACAAACAAATCAGTACTACTTACAATAGGACAGACACCTACACTTAAGAACAGCATTTACAGCTTGTTACAAATAAGGAGCAAAAAGTCATCTACACAAGCACAAGTAACTAGCACAAAAAAAGTCTCAAAACACATCAACCGTGTAAGAGCAGTGGTCGGACACACGTTAAATTACGCTTACCTGTACATTTAAAAAAAAACGTATAACAAAACAAGTCATCTGTCATAACCTGGACTGGATGGCCAGAACTTATAAAACAGTATCTACAATGACTTGCATTTACAGCAGTTAGCAGACATCGAACAGCTTCTGGATACAGCAAATCCTGACAGATTGGGCTCAAGTCCCAGGTAAAAGTCATGTAGTGCCTTTACAGAACCCCGTGATGAACTGAAGCCTTGTTTAGGGTGCACCCCTGCCTGAGCCCATTGAATTCTGGGTTAGGATCCAGTCCCTCTTCCCACACCCACTGAATGGGATAACAGGGGCAGCACGGTGCTACAAAGGTTAACACTGCTGCCTTCAGAGACCCAGGGTCAAGTCCTGGCGTGGCTGCTGCCTGTGAGGAGTTTGTATGTTCTCTGCATGTCTATGTGGGTTTCTTACGTTCCAATGACATGCATTAGGTTTCAGTGTAGCAAGTGAGTGAATGAGTAAACAGACACATAGCCAGAGTGATTTACACCTGATATAATTTTCACAATTCAAGCAGCTGTGGGTTAAAGGACTTGCTCAAGGGAAAACACTGGCAGGTTAGCCGTGGTGGAATTTGAACCCTGGATCAACTGTGGTCAAAAGTTCAGTAACTTAACTGCTCCACCACCACAGCCCTGAAGTGCTTGGTAAACGTATGGAAAATATAACAAACTGAGATCTGAAACCGGAAGACCATGTCAACATCTGTTAGCACACTTAATCTGCATCAGTGGGTGGAGTGCGTGTGTGTGTGTTTTTTGAGGGGTGTTTCTTCTAAGCAAGGAAGCAGCCGATCCAAAACAAACCCAAAATTCAAACGACGCCCAGAAACTAACAGCTGACTGCAATGACATCACATCAGTAAAACACACGGTTGCACATGGTATGCATACCTCGCCTTCTACACACACACACACACACACACACACACACACACACAACTGAGAATCCGTAAACACGCACTCCATTGTTTAAAGACTGAGAAGCTCTGTTCGAGCCAGTCCCTTGAAAACACCAATTTACATTTTTTTGTCTCATGAATAGAATCATGGTGATAATTGTTTATACATGTACAACAGACACACAAAACACTGCACTGTATTACAGATACTAACCCTCCACTCTATGTGAAAGCACTCACAGTCTGACGCAAAACTTAGGCAGCTTTTTTCTTCTAAAAGAAAAGACATTAACCTTTAATGAGACAATGAGTACTGTCTACAAAGGTGCCTAAACTTTAACCATTTAGCATTCTCACTGTGTGAAGGTAGAAAAATGTCTACCACGCACCTTTAACTGGTGGCACGGTTTTAATTTTGCCCTGGATAAGAGCATCTGCTGAGTGTCTAAATGCACCAGTAGAGAATCATCCTATAGCTACTGTTTATAATTAATATGTGTTTTGCTGTAAACCGACCTAAAACTAGGGTGATCAGACATCCCAGTTTTCCCAAAACACTCCTGAATTTCAGTCCATGTCCAGGTGTCCCAACTTATTTTTTAAATATGTACATTTGTCCCGTATGTCAAAGAAAATGGCAAATGTATACTGTAAGGAACATTAGCAGAGAATCATTGCGCAGAACGCTTGTGATTACTCAAAAGGAACACACCAGTTATTTCACAAGTTACTGTACACATCTAACCATACAATGGCCAATCACATTGGTTGATTTTGTAAATGAATATAATTCAAGTAATTATCAGCTTCGCTTCAACGCGACTTAATGCCCTCATTCACTATGGCTGATGTAGTGCTGAGATGGCTAAACAAACAAGTGCACTACATTTAGCCACCAGCTTCTAAAAGAATATACATTTCTGAGAAACCTACACTGGAAGTGATTTGCCCATAGAGCCAAGTTTAATTTCGCAACTGTTTTAATCAACATATTCAAACAAAGAAGCCAAAAAAATTAAGAATGCAGTATGTATATAGTGTACGCTGTGCTATGTACACTACCTGGCCAAAAAAAAAAGGTCACACTCTCTAACATTTCATTGGACCACCTTTAGCTTCCATTACGGCACTCATTCGCTGTGACATCGTTTCCACAAGGTTCTGCAATGTCACAGCATTTATTTCTGTCCAGAGATGCACTAATTTTTCCCCAAGATCTTGTATTGATGATGGGAGATTTGGACCACTGTGCAAAGTCTCCTCCAGCACATCCCACAGATTCTCAAAGTGGTTCAGGTCTGGACTCTGTGGTGGCCAATCCATGTGTGAAAATGATGTTTTATGCTCGCTGAACCACTCTTTCACAATTTGACCCTTCTGAAACAGACTGACATCTTTTCCACGACCACAGTATGCGTTTTCGACATAGTTGTTTAACAAGTGAGTAGCTACTCACTGCATCAGTTAGGGTTAAAGAACTTGTTGCCAGCTGAAACATAATTACCAGTGCAGTAATTATTAGATATTACTATTTAAGTATTTGCTTACTTAAATCCAGGTGATGAGCTTTTTTTGGCCAGGCAGTGTATCTGTGATAACGTGTGTGGACGCTGCAAGTTACTGTCTTTGTGTGTGTGTGTGTGTGTGTGTGTGTGTGTTTGTGTGTGTGTGTTGAATGAGTGGGCTGCTTATGCTGCTACTCAGCTCTCAAATCCAAGTATTGACAGGTAAAAAGACATTGGGTGTTTAATAAAGAATGGCATGAGCAAATTCCTCAACCACATCGACACTATAATACTATACACACACAGCATCCTGTATTTCATTTTCGAAAATCTGGTCACTCTTCCAGGGCTTTTACTTTGTTTATATGCAAGAGATATAAGGAAGGATGGTTGAGGGATAGAGACTCTTCAGAGCTCAAGTCCATACAGTTGTGAATTAGCATTGTGAGTAAAAAGTACATCCAAAGTCTTTCCTCACATTCACAGGTTTGGTTGGTTTGGTTTGGTTGCTTTTCTACAGCAGCACTGTATGAAGAAATCCAGCAGACGGAAAGACATTCACTATATGACACATAAATTAATTCAAGGTGTTTCATTCAGTCCCACTGTCACGGGTGTGTAAAATCAAGCACCTAGCCACACAGTCTGCCTTTACAAATATTTGTGAAAGAACAGGTCATTCTAAAGGATTAGGATGTCACCGTTGCAACAAGTCAGTGCTTTAAATGTCTTTCCTCCTAAATATTCCATAATCAACTGATTCATTGAAAGGTGGAAGTGTTTAGGAACACAGCAACTTGGCCACAAAATGGCAGATTGTTTGTTTATTTGGTTTATTTAACATCATTATCAGCATCCATGGCCATTTCAGCGACAGACACAAGGTTACATCAATACAAAAGTTACATCAAGATTAGTGATATATACTCAGATTGAGTGAATTTAGCATGATCAATTAAACTAATGCATGTCTTTGGACTGTGGGAGGAAACCGGAGCACCAGAGTAAACCCACGTGGACACAGAAGACATGAAGATCTGTGATCTGGCATCCAGGAACTTCTTGCTGTGAGGTGACGGTGCTACCCTGAAATGGCAGACTATGTAAATTTATAGACCGGAGTCACAGAGTGCTGAGGAGCATAGTGCATAAAAGCCACCAACACTCTGTTGACTCAATAAGTACAGAGTTCTAAACCTCCTCTGGCATTAACATCAGCACAAAAACTGCTCTGGGAGCTCCACGGACAAGCAGCTGCATGTAAGTCTTACTCCACCAAGCACAATGCCGAGTGTCAAATGGAGTGGTAAGAAGCGCATCGCCACTGGACTGGACTTGAGCAGTGGGAACTTTAGTTCTGTGGAGTGACGAATCACAGTTCTCTATCTGGCAGTCTGATGGATGAGGTTGGGTTTAGCAAGCACCAGGAGAATGTTACCTGCCTGACTGAACTGTGCCAACTGCAATGTTTGAAGGAAGAAAGAGCGCTATGGGGTTGTTTTTCAGAAGTTGGCTCAGGCCCCTTAGTTCCACCTAAGTGAAGGGAAACCTTGATGATTCAGGATACCAAGACATTTTGGACAATTGTATGCTTCCAACATTGTGGGAACAGTTTGGGGAAGGGCCTTTCCTATTCCAGCATAACTGTACCCAGTACACAACACAAGGTCCATAAAGGCATGGCTGGGTGAGTTTGGTGTGGAATATTCTGACTGGCCCACACAGAGCCCTGACCTCAACACCATCAAACACCTTTGGGATGATCTAGAATGAAGAATGAAGAATGAAGAATGAAGCTTGGCCCCCTCATTCAACATCATTGTCTGACCTCATGCTCATCTGGATAAAAGGGTAAAAATTCTCACAAAGTCCAAAATCGTGTAGATAGCGTTCTCAGAAGAGTGAAAGCTGTTATAGCTGCAAAGGGGGACCAACTAAATATTAATGCCTATGGATTTAGAATGGGATATCAAAAAAGCTCCTGAGCTCCTGTAGGAGCAATGTGTAGTTGTCTCAATACTTTTGTCCATATAGTGGAACAATGTCACCGCATTGTTTCAGGCAGTTCATCAAACCATTGATCCGAGAAGGTAACAAAGTACTTTAGAGACATTGAGATCATTCGTTTATATGGTGAATACTGGCACAAAATGAATGATTATTTTTGCTGCAAATTTAAGTGCTGAATGTTTTATATTTGTGCTGTTTTGCATTTTAACTGTTGTAATGCATGTAGATGTTACCAGGTTTACAAACTATAGTTTGTAACAAAAAATGCATTAATCACACTTTGAAATATTAAGTAGCAATGTAATCATTCATTTGATTAACCAAAAATAGTAATTTTATTTTACAGCATTTTTAAATTCTTCTATGGAGAGACTGAATCCACTCGGAGATCCAATGTTGCAGTGGAGGGGAGATGATTCCCATCTGACTCTCCTTTCCTTCCTCCCTGTGTGTAGCTCTTAGCCAGGCTGGAGGCACCGCCAATGCTTGAACACGAATCTCCTCAAGAGGAGCCTAACAAACCTTTCCCTTTAATTCAGGCTGAGAAACTAAAAGCTCAGCAGAAGAGACAATACTCATGAAAGGAGAGTCCAGACCAGATCAATAATTTAGATACAAACACGACTCTGTTTACGGTGTTAAACATGAGACGCTTATTGGAGATCTGAATTGATTTTTGGCCCCATGGCGAGACTCTACATGATCCCGCAACACAAGTGAGTGTACTAAGTCTACACACTTCGATAACACTAATTATTTATTTTAATATACTGCATAACCATGTGATGAGTATATGCTGTCAATAAGCAGCAGTTGGGGGGCTTGGTGGTATTAGCCCACCTCTTGAAACAGAAGTTCCTTCTTGCAACAAGATGGCCAAGTGGTGCATTTACAAAGCCCTGCAACAAACTGGCACCTTGTACAGGGTTTGTCTACACCTGTGCCAAGTGAGTTAGGCTGCAGACACTCCCCCACAAACCTGACCAGGACAATTAAAAGGAGAGTAAAAGATGATTACTCAGATCTCTCCTTTGATGCGCACATTAGCAGCATCACTCGAATTGCTTTCTTTCAATTACGTAATATCGCTAAACTTAGAAATATCCTCTCTTTTAATGATGCAGAAAAACTTGTTCATGCGTTTATAACCTCAAGGTTGGATACTGTAACGCCTTACTTACTGGATGCTCTAGTAAATCTATAAATAAACTTCTTTAAGTTCAGAAGCAGCTGCCCTAGTGCCTACTCGAACTAGAAAAATTTGATCATATCACTCTGTTCTACATCACTGCACTGGTTACCCCAGAAATTCCGCATTGATTACAAATAGTCTTATAACTATAAAGCCTCTATAACATGGCGCTGGCCCCCACTTATCTGGTTGAAACTCTTGAGTTTACAATCCAACTCTTCTACTCGTTCGCAGTGTGCAAGGACTTCTTTAGTTTCCTAGAATTAAAAAAGTCACAGCAGGGGGAAAGGCTTTTCATACTGGCCCCCCAACTATGGAATAACTCCCACTTTCGTTCGAGAATCAGACACCCTCCAAAGTTTTAAGTCTAGGCTAAAAGACATACTTATTTACACAGGCTTTTGACTGATTTAGACCAGGTTTGCTGGTTTGGTTCTGAGGCCGGAGTCCTTAAGTCATGTCTGGCCTGCCTTCCGTGTCCGCTTGCCGGGAGTGTCGGGTGGGCGGTCCTGGCTGAACTGGCTTGGGTCCCTCGTGATCTTGACTCATGCAAACCTTGCCTTAGAATAAGGGCAAGAGCTGGGGTTCATTTCATAAAACGAGTCTTATGGTGATCAAGACGTTGGGTTTGCTGCTTCCTGCGCTCAGTGGTGTTTGCCAATGTCCTCATGTGATCCCTCTTGGCTGTGTTTCCTCCAGTTCTCCTCTTTCCTCTTCTAGCTTTCTAGCTATGCTGCTATATCTAATTCTGCCGGGGTCTCATGCTACACTTGGCATCATGATTGAACATGGCATCAGTGATTTGTTAATAGACACTGTGCTCTTAATCAATAACTAATTACATTTTCTGTTTCTCTCTCGACTGTTGTTCTCGTCAGTTCCGGCCCCACACATGAATGTAAACAGCCATGGAGCTCCACTGTGCATAATTCACATTTTATTCGACCATGACTCCATGATTTAGTTTCGCTCTTAATTTAAGCATCATACCCGGGCCCTTAATGTCGATGTGCATACTTCACATTCTTTCGAACTTTGACATCCCATGACCTTAGTTCGCTCTTAGATTATCATCATACCCCGGCCCACTTATGGTCGATGTGCATACTTCACATTCTATTCGAACTTTGACCCATGACTTTTATTTTCGCTCTTAGATTTATCATCTACGCCGCCCAAGGATTGGGTCCCTTTTTGAGTCTTGGTCCTCCCAAGGTTTCTTCCTAGAACTAGGGAGTTTTTCCTTGCCACTGTCGCCCTAGGCTCGCTCAATTTGGGATTGGACGTAGTTATTAGGAGATAATCTAAACTTGTAAAGTTGCTTTGAGACAATGCTCCATTGTAAAAAGCGCTATATAAATAAATCTGACTTGACTTGACTTGATTAATAGATAACCAAAATAGGACACTTTGCTTTGATGATATTCACCACAAAGTCCAGCCAGTATCTTGCTGATGTCTTTAAGCAGTCTAACCCAAAGACTTCAATTAATTCCTTGTTTCGGAATCGCCCCGAATACTGGAACCTCACATAAGGAGGACAAGTTTTAAATCCAGATTAATAATGTTTACCCTGGATTATTTATAGTTCTCATTTTATAGTTCTTTAAAATTTGTAGATTTTAAAAAACTTCAATAATGATAAAGCACTTAAAATCTTTCACACATAAAGCAAAATCTCAATGCTTTATGTGTGAAAGATTTTAAGTGCTTTATCATTATTGAAGTTTTTTAAAATCTACAAATTTTAAATTTGCTGTATCAGGGATTGTTTCTTCTTGGTTATCTACTTAAATAGAGTGTAACGCTACACATTCTTTCACCAGGATACACAGTTTTGAATACAGAAGTTCAAAAAGCCTGAAACAATTATTCAAATTTGGCAACCAATACTTTCTTTGATTTAGCATTTACATTGCAAAGTACAGCTAAGCACCGTTTAATGACTACCCGATCAGCGTCCCTTCACCTTAATGACCAAGGTCTCAACAATCATAATAAAGTATACAGTCATACCTCAGCACTCAACCACCTCGAATTCAGTTCTTTAAGATGAGAAAAAATTGTCTCGGCCCTCGGCGCACTTGTTTAAACTTGTATGAGTCTAGACGTATGACTCGTTTCGACCAAGACATCGGATCACCTGCCAGTCTCACAACAGCTCTCACTCAGTGCTCAGCTCTCACTCAGTGAGCTGTGTTTCTTGTGTTTTTCTTCATCTTTACAGTTACATTACTGTATTCGTAGTAGAAATAATTCACCATGGCTCCTAAAAATGTTAGTAAGAATGGAAAAACCAAAAGGAAAACCTTGTGAATCACTGCACAGTGTGAAACTCTCTCACACAGGCTGGGCATCTGGGCAGCAACCACTTGAGCAGCAGCGCCCTGAGTTTGAAGTATTTTCCTAAGTTTACCACTTTCAATACATTATCAAGGTTCCCCTGTTATGGGAAATAAAAATCTGCCTTTTAACTCCAGACGTTGCAGCTGTATACAGTCGATCAAGCGATCACCTCAACAGCCAATCAATGCTGCAGATCCACAAGCAGAGGCGGGTGTTTAAGAGCAGAAGTCTGTCATTCGTGTGTGTGTGTGTGTGTGTGTGTGTTTGTGTATCTAAGTAACTACCTTACCAGTTGTGAGCTTGCTTGCTCATTAGCTCACGTTTAACTACAGACTGTTCTAACTCGGTTGATGTATTTTTTTCTGTTCCTCGAGTTTGTGTGGATGACTTTCCACTACTTATTTCTAACATACTGTAAATTTTGTTCCTAAGAAAATGTGCCTATTTTATTGTAAGCAGTACTCCTAAAGTGCATATCCCATTCCTTCCATTTACTGCTAGTTAACCGTACTCTGACTCTCTGAGTTTACTCTGGCTATAGCCAGCTAATACCGCTCTGAACTGGCTTAATCCT
Organism: Ancistrus triradiatus; assembly: GCA_025084515.1. Lineage (NCBI taxonomy): Eukaryota > Metazoa > Chordata > Actinopteri > Siluriformes > Loricariidae > Ancistrus > Ancistrus triradiatus. The sequence continues at coordinate 14,686 of JAJAGP010002828.1, forward strand.
TTGAGACAGCTTGTTTGGTTCTGCTCTGAATTACTTTTTTTATATTCTGCTTCAAGTTTCAAGCCAGTTCATTCTGGCTTGAAAATGTATTCCAATCTGTGTGGACTTACTATGTGGTATTTCAAAGTTTGTGAACCCATTAGAATTTTCTATATTGTATATTTTCATATTGGTTTATTTCGCTCTGAGCTGAGTTATTCCACTCCTTGCTGGTCTGAAAATGGATGGTTTATTTTCAATAGAGCTGGTTTATACTCGTTACTGCTGGTTTATTCTAGTTATTACTAGTGTATTCTGCTCTAAGACAGTCAAGCCACCCGTTTATTAAACTGGTTCAATCACTCAAAGCTACTGTTCTTCTAGCTGTTCTATTTTGTATAGAGCTGTTCTTGCTGATGGCTTATTTGTGACTCAAATATATTACGGAGGTCATGTTGTTCATCACAATTGCTATCAAATATTACTGCAAAATTTTAAAATATCACAATGAGACTTCTCAAAATCGTTCAGCTCTTATGCACATTATTGCACTTTTTGCCATACAGCCAACACTGACCCAGCAGTGACTTCATATATTGTGGAATACTAACGTGCAATTTTACATTACAATGGCTCATTCATCAGTACGGTATGATCACAAAGAGTGTCACTAGATAAATACTGTGTTCCCATTTATCCTGACACGATTAAATCAAGAAGAGGCACTCAACAGTACAGATAGCGCACACCGACATACAGTACATTTGTAATTGTATCCTTGTGGGTATTTCTATTGACTCATTTAGCCATTGGCAGTCACCTTTGGCAGGCTCAACAGTGTCAGCTCAGCAGCGCTGAGACATGATCCCTGCTGAGACTTGACTTTCTGGTCAGTAGTCCAATACTTTATCCAATGTGCCACCACTGGTCCAACAGCACAGCCTTTTAATAACTGGCACCATCAATATAATGTCTGAATGGTCATGTATTGCAGTCACAATGGAAAATACACACACAGACGTCTGCTACATATGTGAGGACCGGGTATGCCTTAGTAGCGTAGTCCTACACCCAACCCTAATCTTAATGCTAGCAACCTAAACCAAATAGTTTTTCTTCTTTAGTTTTTCAGTATAAAAACTCAAATTGCAACATTTTTCAGTACTGGTGTTGATGTTGAGGACAATCTGTTCTCAAAACAGAAAATACAAACCATACAGACACACACACTCAATCTTGCTTCATGACATCCACGTGTTAGTTCTGAATAAAAACAAACTGACTCCTCAAAACACTTACACTCTCTCTCTCTCTCGCTCACACACACACACACACACAAACACATAACAGAGCAAACACTCCACTAGCGGGCACTCGTGTGAACCTTCCCCAGGACGCTTTGTTCCCTTCCTGCTCAACATAACACAATACATCCACTCACACACACACACTTTAATCCTTCTTGGAAACCACTGTAATCACTTGACACTGATGTTTTCTGGTGAAACGCAAAGCCAGACAGAGGAATCATTGGAAATGTCACCTTTACTCAGGTCAAATCCCTCATATTAAAATGACAGACAAACATTGACTGATTTGAGAAGAATTTGCTGAATTTACCTCGGTCGGGCTTCATGGTGTCCACTGTGCCGTCCTCCAGCTTGCCTTGGGTCAGTCTTCCGTGTGCAGACTTTGTGTTCGGCTTGGCACCTCTTTCAGTCAGGGTCTAACCATCCAGAGCCATCAGGATCTTCTCAAGATCTCAAGGTTTCGAATTGACTTGGATTGTCCTTGATTAAAAACTAATACTAGTTCATGCCTGACTAAAAGCAAAATCTCACCTTCTTTAACTTAGCACAGATGACACAGTTTAGAGAAGTCACCTTGCTTGGAGCTGCAATCCTCCCATTGCTTCACAGCCTTGCAAACCAAGGACCAACTCCAAAGCAACGTCAATGACAACACCAACGCAGACAGAGTTTAACCTTGGGTAAAACTCTCAACTAATTTGGCTGAAACCCAAATGCAAACCCGTAAATCCCATGAGGACACAAACTACCCCATCCAACCACCACACAACCCACTGAAACCACCAGTGAACTGACCCTGGTGCTTCCCTCACAGTCTGGCTGCAATTACTGCAATTATCAGGGATCCATTGTTTTCCTTCCTAATAAACCCAGAACGCAAGCCACTTTAAAAGCCTGAATGGCCACAGTGCATTTCACAAACAGCCGTCTGCTCTACCCTGCCATGTCAAAAGCACCACAGGACCTTCACCCTCCGTCTGAAGGAACCAAGCTGAAGACAAACAACTGAGCTGAGGATCTGCTGATATCAGCCAAATCAATCCAAAATAAACCAAACAACGGACACAAGTCACAGACTTGCCGACTACAGACGATCTACACGATCCAGAATAGGTGTTTAGGTAAACCTGAAGGCGATTGAACCAATAGAAAAGCAGAAGTGGTGATGAAACCGGATCAGCTGCTGCGGCTCTGAGGCTCTGCTCCGCTTCCTCTCTGTGAACTGACTGTCAAAACATCAAGTGCTGCTCTGCGCACCGTCACGTGACCCGAGCACAAGCCCCGCCCCCGTACCCTCTTCCTGTGTTGAAATGCTTAAATACAGCGAGATTTCAAAAAATAAACAAAGCTACAACTAACAAACACACAAATGAATATATAATAATAATAAAAAATGTGCTATAACTGTGGATCCTGAAGGCATATTAAGAAATACAATAAATAAACAAGAAGCAGCATAGCGTATATAAAAGCATAAAACACAGAAACAGCAATTTATGATGTAAATAATAATGATAATAACAATAATAATATCGGTGCTCGGGTGGCACCGAGTTCAAGCCCATTGCAGTGTCTTCCGGTAGGTTCAGCTGTCACACAAAGGCACAACTGAATGTAACTGAGGGAGAGCAGGCTGGTCGGAGGATCATTTCCAGGCGCTGCAATAACAACCCATCCTGGCCCTGCGATACAATGATGTCCCATCCAGAGCATGCTTACGCCTGTGCCCTGTGTTCTTTGGGGATAAGTGCTGGAAACTTACCAAAACAAGAGTTTAAAACATGAAAAAGAGGTTGACCTATTGTTGCTGTTATTTTAATTTTCAATAATAATAATTGAATATAAAAAAAAAGAAAACGCAAAGAAAAACATTATGTTTTACACCCTGGACAGAGAGTCTCTGGAGCTATGAGATGTATTGTCCCATCTGGGTCATACTTGTGCCTGCACCATGGATGGGCACTTGAGCCCCCACGACCCTGACCAGACAAAGTTGTGAGAAAATGTGAAAAATGGGAATAGGGTGTGTACACACACACAAACACACACAAACACACACACACACACACACACACACACACACACACACACACACAGAGCGCTCCCTAGTTCAATCCTGACCATGGACACTGCCTGTGTTGAGTTTGCATCCTCCTCATTTGCATGTGGGTTTATTCCAGGTACTGTTGTTTCCTCCCACATCCCAAAAACATGAATTAGTTTAATTGGTTGCTCTAAACTGGCCCAGCATAACAGTGTTTAACTATATCGATGTACCCTTGCTTTCGCGAATAGCCAAACACACACACACACACATTTATAAACTATAGCAACAATAACCAAATGTAACATTGTGGTTTGATCAGCAACTAACTGTTTGCCTGTCTCATTGTTTATTAGTAATTTAGAGAGAATTTATTTGTTTATTGTTAATACCCATGTGCCTTAATGTTGGTGTATCTTTTGATGACTGTTGTTAGTTATGTTGTGTTTCTAACATTACACTCTAAAGATGTTGTTATTAGTGGCTTACTATATTTATTATAACTGTACCAAATGGATCATGTAAATAGTATGAAAATGGCTCACAGTCTTGCTAAATGTCTTAACATGTTTTCACATGTTCCTACATGTCTGGACATGGTTACGCCTGTCGTGATTAATCATCTGACCACGATTACTTGACCGTATGTTGAAAAATTTTGCCTACTGTGGTTATTTAATAAATTAAAAGGATAACCTTTGGGAACTATTTACCTGAAGTAACAAACACAACGATTAGCCCATAAGCTAATGCCGTCTATAGTAACAATGTTAAAAAAGATTATTTAATCACAGTTGACAATCTTGAGAGTAAACTGCTTTGTCAATTTGTTATGCCTTAATGGCGATTGGTTAAAAAAAGAAAGCAAGCAATCTTTTAAAAATATTTCAATTAAAACGACTGTTAAGTTTTAGCTTTTATACTGCTGTCCTCTAGTGGCGGGTTTGGAGTGCTGCAAATCTATACGCTAAGCTTATCCATCTGTTCGCTCATGAATCGCAGAACAAAAAACAAGGTGTACGTGTTTTCCTTATTTTTACTGTGAAAACACATTTAATGTAGTTAGCATGATCATTCTTTTTTTTTTTTTTTAAGTAAATTGTGCACAACATACACATTGTATACTACAACGTCACAGGCTATTTCTCAAAATAATATGCCTTTGTGGAAGTTATACTTCTTTTCATTTCACCATAGGTGACCAAAGACAAAAAGTTACTGACATAGTAAGCAGGTGAGATTTAAAAAATTTCACACTGCAGTAGGGGTTGTTGTAGAAAAATCACCTACTCAAACCAAGCACCATAGTCAAATTAAATAACTCAGCCAACACTTGGAGTCACAGAAAATCAGATCAAGATGTTTATTTATGGCTTAAACCACACACAAACACAGGCAGGGAGTGACTGAAGAGCTTTAAGAACCCATAAACCTTTATACTCTTATCAGATTATCCCAATGCAGCTATTACTTCAACTCTAATTTCAGTTCCGATCACCTAACCACCAGTAAGTTCTATTATTTTTCTCACAATACTGTTTCTATTACTTAAATATACAATACACCACAAGGTGAACGATTAAAATGTCTCTATGTAACATCTGATCATGAGATCACAAGGACTGTCGTAAACATTTTATTACTTGCTGATGGCATGCCAAGGTGTTTTAAGAGCCAGAGATTATTTGCTAGTCCAGTTTGTGTTTACCCTGACAGATCCATGATTAAACCAATAACAACTAGTTTTTAGCTGAATAAGGAGCTGAAACCAAACAACTTCATTTGGGCTTTAAGTGACTTTTACTACTTGACATTTTATTTTATTAATATTTTTGAACACCTAAAAATTGTGGTATTTACTTTTTGAAACTCTTTGCATTATGTTGACGTGTACTTTAAGAGGGGTGCATCATCTTACTGAAAGGAGCAAGATGGTCACTTTGACAAGCTGTGTGCCATCTAGGCTGTTCTGATCTAGCTGGAGGTGTTGGGAGCAGTGGTTCTGTGAGGGCATACACACACGGCGAACAGGCTCTGGCCGGTCCAGACAGACCACCAGTAGAGGGCTCCTACCATAACCATTTCCAGGTGCTTAGCAGAAGGAAATTTGTGATAGCCATTGTCCTGCCATTGACAGCCAGTACCCACCATTGCTTTCGTTTGTAGTGTTGTGTGAACAAGAGACCTGGACTGATATGGACTGGAATCGTATTGTCTTTAGCTACAAATTCAGGTTTTGTTTGGGATCCAATGACAGTCAGATTAGACTATGGTGACCACTTCAATCGTCCCTCTATTGTGAAGCAACACACTGCCCCAACTGCTGGTGTGATGATCTGGGGAGTCATCGCATACGATAAAGATAACATTGATGTTTTCCACAAAGGCATTAGATTTTTTGATAACTATCTCTTAGTTTTTGAGCTATTTCTAATAAAATCCTACTCCCTTGTTATCACACCAAGCGCACTATTACATCTGCTACTCTAGCTGCATTTATTAATAACCTACCAGACTTAAAATTTCTATCTTGAGCTTGTAAACAACCTATTAGAATCAGTGTTTCGCTCAACCCTCGACTTAGTTGCTCTTGCTAGGCTCAAGTGCATTAAGGAAAAAGGCTAGCACCATGGTATAATGACCACACCCATACCTTAAAGCAAACAGCGTGGAGTTTAGAACATAAGTGGTGACATCATAAACTGGAGGTAATTAAGATTGCTTTCAGGGCTAACATAGCAGAGTATAATCATGCCCTCACCAAAGCTAAAGCTGTGTATTTTTCCTCAATCATAAAGTAAAATAAGAATAATCCTGGATTTCTCGTTTATACAGTCTTCAGATTAACTACAAACCTTACAGAAAGTGACTCACGTTCTGCTTAATTTTAACAGTGATTGATTTCATGACTTTCTTTAACAAGATGGAAAACATTAGGCATAAAACTATCACATCTCTCAACTATTCAGCAACCTTTCAGATGCAGCACTAGTGTAGATGTCTTTTTAATTAGTAAAACAAGACTAGAATCTTTTACCCCAATTACTAATACTGAACAATCCGTACTGATCAGCTCGTCTAAATCATCACAGAGTTTTTTAGATCTTATTCCTACATGTTTACTCAAAGATACCTAGTATTATAGAGCCACTGCTAATTATTTAAAATTCATCCCTTACCTTTGGAACCTGTATGCCTCCATGCCCAACTGTATCTCCTTTTGTATCCAGGCTAGAGACAGCCCAACAGGGTACTATTGTACAGTTCTCCTCAATAAACTTCACTCCATTTTTATAACCACTTATATCATTATTACATTCATACATACAGCAGGGCAAAAACGTATTTTGTCAGCAACGAATTGTGCAAGTTCTCCTACTTAGAAAGATGAGAGATGTCTGTAATTTTCATCATAGGTACACTTAAACTATGAGAGACAAAAATAGAAAATCCAAGAAATCACATTGCAAGACTTTTAAAGAATTTAATTGTACATCATGGTGGAAAACAAGTATTTGGTCAATGACAAAAGTTCAACTCAATACTTTGCAAATAACTTGGTTGGCAATGACAGAGGTCAAACGTTTCCTGTAAGTCTTCACCAGGTTTGCATACACTGTAGCTGGTATTTTGGCCCATTCCTCCATGCAGATCTCCTCTAGAGCAGTGATGTTTAGGGGCTGTTGCTGAGCAATACGGACTTTTAACTCCCTCCACAAATTTCCTATGGGGTTCAGGTAATGAAACTGGCTAGGCCACTCCAGGACCATGAAATGCTTTTTATGGAGCCACTCCTTCGTTGCCTGAGCGGTGTGTTTGGGATCATTGTCATGCTGGAAGACCCAGCCATGTTCCATCTTCAATGCTCTCACTGATGGAAGGAGGTTTTGACAGAAAAACAGCCCCAAATCATGATGCTTCTGCCCCCATGCTTCACAGTAGGTATGGTGTTCTTGGGATGCAATTCAGCATTCTTCCTCCAAAGACAAGTTGAGTTTTTACCAAAAAGTTCTATTTTGGTTTCATCTGACCAAGGGGTATTCTCCAAATCCTCTTCTGGATCATCCATATGCTCTCTGGCAAACTTCAGACGGGCCTGGACATGTACTGGCTTAAGCAGGGGGACACGCCTGGCACTGCAGGATCCGAGTCCCTCTCGGCGTAGTGTGTTACTGATGGTAACCTTGTTACGTTGGTCCCAGCTCTCTGCAGGTCATTCATCAGGTCCCTCCTTGTAGTTCTGGGATTTCTGCTCACTGTTCTCATGATCATTTTGACCCCACGAGATGAGATCTTGCGTGGGGCCCCAGATCAAGGGAGATTATCAATGATCTTGTATGTCTTCCATTTTCTTACAATTGCTCCCACAGTTGATTTATTCACAACAACCTGCTTGCCTATTGTAGATTCACTCTTCCCAGCCTGATGCAGGTCTACAATTTTCTTCTTGGTGTGTTTCTTTGGTCTTGGCCATGGTTGAGTTTGGAGTCTGACTGTTTGAAGCTGTAGACAGGTGTCTTTTATATAGCTAACGAGGTCCAACAGGTGCCTTAAATACAGGTAACGAGTGGAGGACAGAAGAGCTTCTTAAAGAAGTTGTTATAGATCTGTGAGATTCAGAAATCTTGCTTGATTGTGGGTGACCAAATACTTATTTTCCACCATAATTAACAATTAAATTCTTTTAAAATCCTACAATGTGATTTCCTGCATGTGTTTTTTTCTCATTTTGTCTCTCATAGTTGAAGTGTACATATGATGAAAATTACAGACCTCTCTCATCTTTCTAAGCAGGAGAACTTGCACAATCAGTGGCAGACGAAATACTTTTTTGCCCCAGTGTATGTGATATATACACAGTCTAACAGTGGGGCAAAAATGTATTTAGTCAGCCACTGATTGTGCAAGTTCTCCTACTTAGAAAGATGAGAAAGGTCTGTAATAGGAAATCACATCTTAGGATTTTTAAAGAATTTAATTGTAAATCATGGTGGAAAATAAGTATTTGGTCACCCACAAACAAGCAAGATTTCGGCTCACACAGACTTGTAACTCCTTCTTTAAGAAGCTCTTCTGTCTTCCACTCGTTACCTGTATTAATGGCACCTGTTTGACCTTGTTATTTTTGCTATTCGCCATCTTAAAATGATGGCAAACCGTGAAAACAAAACACAAAGGTTTTTTAATTTAGAACCCAAATGCAGTTAGCTATAGATGGAATTGATGAACCAAAATATAAATAAATAAATAAAAGAAACAAAGAAAAAAAATTTTCATCAAAAAAAAAAAATGAATTAAACAAGAACGAAAGTCCCCACGTCGTGCGTACCATGCCGCTATTCTCAGACACACTTACGGTGTGGCTTCGCTACGCCAATGGCGTATGGGTCCGCGCATGCGCGACAGCTCTGAAAGCCCGAGTGGAGCGTCTGAATGCGTGTGCCATAAAAATACTCTAAATTAAGTTTCTGTTTTAGAATTTGTTTCTATTTGTGGCGAAAAAAACTGATGCACAAGCACACCAGAAAAAAACAATGCAATGCAGACTCCAATAAGGCACCAGACCTGACCAGGATAAGCTAACATTAAATGAGGAGAGGGAAAATATATAATATAAATGTTAATATATATGGTATAATGGTATCCTGTTAATGGTATAATGTAAATTTAGAAGGTTCAGTCCAAATCTCATGTACAGGTATGTGCTATTTAACATCCATCCAATCAACGTCAATTCGTTTTAACAGAAGAGGTCTTAAGAATTACAATAGGCAGAAAAGAAAACCGCAGTCTTGAAAGACAGAAAGAAATGGCATTATTCTACTTCCAATTTCTTTTTCATTAAGTGTTTCAAGCTTTATTATTGATACAAAGAAAGGAATTACTGTACAGTGCAATACTAAATGTTTCCATATCGTGTTTTAATTAATATTGTTGTTTAATATAAAACATTATGTCCAAAGTATTTTAACCACTATCTAACTAAGGTGATGTCCGGTCAACATCCATTTCAGTCTACTGTTTCACAAAACGTAACGTGAACGTTAAACTGTATACCTCTGCCAAGCTGCCATCGTTGGGTCCTTGAGCAAGACCCTTAACCCACAATTGCTTGTACTGTAACTGTATTAATTGTAAGTTGCTCTGGATAAGGGCGTCTGCTAAGTGACATAAATGTAAATGTAAATCTAAAGAACAGCTAGCTTGCTTATCCTATGAGTTTACAGTAACAAAGTTTTGGTCAGTGCTAAGTAACGGTGAGTTTCATAAAAATATTTGCAACATGGAATAAATAGTAACAGTTGACACAAAAGAGTGGGATGCTCTGTTCAAGCTAGGCAAGAAACCCTGCCCCTCGTTGAGAACTTGTTCACAAGTAATGGAAATGAAAGCATGAGACTGAAATGGATTTTACATATGGCTACCGGTGTACAAGTATACAGTGGGGCAAAAAGTATTTAGTCAGTCACTGATTTTGAAAGTTCTCCAACTTTGAAAGATGAGAGAGGTCTGTAATTTTCATCATAGGTACACTTCATCTATGAGAGACAGAATGAGAAAAAAAATCCAGGAAATCACCGTGTAGGATTTTTAAAGAACTTAATTGTAAATTATGGTGGAAAATAAGTATTTGGTCAATAAAATTTGGTTCAACTCAAACACTTTGTAACATAACCTTTGTTGGCAATGACAAAGGTCAAACGTTTCCTGCAAGTCTTCACCAGGTTTGCACACACTGTAGCTGGTATTTTGGCCCATTCCTCCATGCAGATCTCCTCTAGAGCAGTGATGTTTTGGGGCAACACGGACTTTCAATTCCATCCACAAATTTCCTATGGGGTTGAGGTCTGGAGACTGGCTAGGCCACTCCAGGACCTTGAAATTGCTTTTTTACGGAGCCACTCCTTCGTTGCCCGAGCGGTGTGTTTGAGATCATTGTCATGCTGGAAGACCTAGCCACGTTCCATCTTTCAATGCTCTCACTGATGGAAGGAGGTTTTGGCTTAAAACCTCACGATACCTGGCCCCGTTCATTCATCCCTTAACACGGATCAGTCGTCCTGTCCCCTTTGCAGAAAAACAGCCCCAAAGCATGATGTTTCCACCCCCATGCTTCATAGTAGGTATGGCGCAACTCAGAATTCTTCTTCCTCCAAACACGACGAGTTGAGTTTTTACCAAAAAGTTCTATTTTGGTTTCTTGATATTCTCCCAATCCTCTTCTGGATCATCCATATGCTCTCTGGCAAACTTCAGACGGGCCTGTAGTTCTGGGATTCTTGCTCACCGTTCTCATCATCATTTTGACCCCACGGGATGAGATCTTGCGTGGAGCCCCAGATCGAGGGAGATTATCAATGGTCTTGTATGTCTTACAATTGCTCCTACAATTGATTTATTCACACCAACCTGCTTGCCTATTGTAGATTCACTCTTCCCAGCCTGCTGCAGGTCTACAATTTTCTTCCTGGTGTCCTTTCGACAGCTCTTTGGTCTTGGCCATGGTTGAGTTTGGAGTCTGACTGTTTGAGGCTGTGGACAGGTTTCTAGTATACAGATAACGAGGTGAAACAGGTGCCATTAATACAGGTAACGAGTGGAGGACAGAGCTTCTTAAAGAAGACGTTACAGGTCTGTGAGAGCCAGAAATGTTGCTTGTTTGTGGGTGACCAAATACTTATTTTTCACCATGATTTACAATTAAATTCTTTAAAAATCCAACAATGTGATTTCCTGGATTTTTTACATTTTGTCTCTCATAGTTGAAGTGTACCTATGATGAAAATTACAGACCTCTCTCATCTTTCTAAGTCGGAGAACTTGCACAATCAGTGACTGACTAAATACTTTTTTGCCCCACTGTATATAAAAATGCCAGTTGCCCTCAACATAAGTGCTTGCATCTGGACCAGTCACACTTGCCCCTGGACCAATCGGCATACACTTAAATCTGAACCAATCACCATATCCTTGGGACTATGGTAGCCTAGAGGTTAAGGTACTGGCCTAAGGACCAAAAGATCCTGGGTTCAAATCCCATCTCTGCCAAGCTGCCACTGTTGGGTCCTTGAGCAAGACCCTTAACCCACAATTGCTTGGATTGTAAGACTGTACCAATTGTAAGTCGCTCTGGATAAGGGCGTCTGCTAAATGTTGTAAATGTAAATGTAAATATACTTAATCACTCAGGGTTTCTTTGTGTTGAGAAAAGTACCTACTCCAAAACAGGAGCTAAAAAAGTCCCTATAACATTGTAAGACCTACAATTATACCCATTTCTTGCTGTGCTTACAGTTTTAAGAATTGCAAACTTGCCAATGTTCCCATCCTCACCTATGGTCATGAGCTTCGAGTCACGACTGTTAGAATAAAGCTGAGGGTACAAGTGTCCAGGATCAGAACCAGGACAAGATTATGTCTCATTGTTGGCTTGGGAATGTCTTGGGATTTCCAAGAAGGAGCTGAAACATGTGGCCAGTGACTTAGTCTAGGCCAACTTTCTGAGCCTGTAGCCACCGCAACACTGCTGCGCCATCCCCATGAAAAGCCAAAGGAATGTGAAGTTCACACAAACTGCAGAAAGGATCATCCTGTTTCTTTCTTTATCATCTCCCTGTCACATGCCGGTGGCTCTGGGATAGCACACTTGTGCTTATTAAACGTGCGTAAAGTAGCAAAGCTCTGTCCACAAAGCGAGCAGTAATACGGCTTCTCTCCTGTATGAATATGCGCATGCTGCTGGAGGTGACTCTGTCTATAAAAAGTCTTCCCACATTGTAAGCACTGATAGGGCTTCTCTCCGGTATGGATGCGCTGGTGCTGTTGGAGATTGCTCTTTTGGTGAAAGCTCTTTCCACACTGCGAACACTGATACGGCTTCTCTCCAGAGTGAATGCTCTGGTGTTGCCGGAGATTTCTCTTATGATTAAAGCTCTTTCCACACTCTGGACACTGATGTGCTTTCTCTTCTGTGTGAATAAGCTTGTGCTGTTTGAGATGACTTTTTTGGCTAAAACTCTTCCCACAGAGCAAGCAGCTGTACGGCTTCTCTCCGGTATGGATGCGCTGGTGCTGCTGGAGATAACTCTTTTGGTGAAAGCTCTTTCCACAATGTGAGCACTGATATGGTTTCTCTCCAGAGTGAATGCTCTGATGTTGTTGAAGATTTCTCTTATGATTAAAGCTCTTTCCACACTCCAGACACTGATATGCTTTCTCCTCTGTGTGAATGTGCTGGTGTTGCTGGAGTGTGCTCTGTTGAGTAAAACTCATTCCACATTGTGAACACCGGTATTGCTTTTCTCCAGTGTGAATGAGCTGGTGGTTCTTGAGAACACTTTTGTACGTAAACCTTTTCCCACACTGCGAGCACTGATACGGCTTCTCTCCGGTGTGAATGCGCTTGTGCAGCTGGAGGTGGCACTGCCGATAAAACTTCTTGCCACAGTGTGAGCAGTTATACGGCTTCTCTCCAGTGTGAATGCGCTGGTGTGTCTTGAGGTTGCGCTTTTGGTGAAAGCTCTTTTCACACTGTGAACATTGATATGGCTTCTCCCCAGAATGAATGCTCTGGTGTTGCTGAAGATTACTCTTGTGATTAAAACCCCTTCCACACTGTGGACACTGATGTGGTTTTACTTCCGTGTGTATACATCGGTGTTGGTGGAGTATGCTCTGTTGAGTAAAGTTTTTTTCACATGGTGAACACTGATGCAGTTTTTGTCCTGTGTGAATGTTTTGATGCCGTTCGAGATGAAACACCTCTCCACAATCAGACCAGGGTTTGATTTCTGTCTGGATTTGTGCATCAGAGGTATCAGGGCTTATTGTGGGTATTATGTTTTCATTTTTAATATCTTCTGATTTCAGCAGTGTCACATAGTCCTCATGTGCCATCTCTCAACGTGGTTGTGGAAGTAAATCTGAGGCTTATAAGAAAGCAGTGACATCCAATGGTAGAAAACTTGCAACTGGGCACTGTTGGAGCAAAAGAAAGACTATATTTGTTTGGGTTACTTAAACTTTTAAGACATGTCACAAGCACAAGAATTTAAGTCAGAATTGTAATATATTAAACCGTAATTGTAAGATATTAAGTAACAACTGCAAGTTATGAAGTTGCAATTGCAAAATACTGTGGCGAAAACAGGATTCAATAATAATGTGCAGTGAATGGCAACTCCAAATTTGTGCATATACAGGGTGTCTATAAAGCAGGTCCCACTTTAATAAATTGAATACTCACCAGCCAAAGTACGAGAGGCTGTTTCAGATTTATATGAAGCACAAGAAGCCCAGGGTTTACATCGCTTCAACGTGAGCCCTGAGTTTGATGTGACAAATATCAACGCATGTACAAACAATGTTAAAGCAGGACAAAGTCAGTCGTTATGTTTGAGCAGTGTCGGCTGTGTGGATTCACTTCACAATCGGCACAAGAGATCTGTAATCACCATTCAAAAACAAATTAAAACACAAACAAAAAACAAACAAACAAAAGTTTTGGTCAAGTATTTTTATTTAGACGCATCGCTAGTTTACAATCGCTCTGGCTGCATACAAATCTGATTGGAGCTGCCTCAACTAGTGACTCGCTTTATTTCCATCACAGTTAATAAATGACTGTCTAGGCTGACCCTAGACTGAAGCTAGAATTTGATATGTTTTTTTTAATGTTTACAGGCAGTTGGCCCTTGGTTGATGCAATAAAGGAATATTAAACATGTGCTTTGTCGCTCTATTTATTTTTTTGCATTTTAACTTATTCCTTATTCCTGTTCAGGGCTGCAGTGGCTCTGGTACCAATTCCTATAGATCACAAAGCACAGGCATAAGTGTCCCCAGAACTCGGTGCCAGTCCATAGCAGGCCTGGGTAGGGGTCGCTGTTGACCGGCCTCTCCTCCCACAAACAGAGTTAATTGTGCTTGCATGTGTCACCCAACCAGGTCAGAAGAAACCGCCGGTCTCAAAACCAGGTGGGCTGGTTTACAAGACCTCTGTGCTACCTGAACGACCTGTTTTTATTCATAGCAATACAAAATGACATTAGAAGGGACACTGCAATGACCTTGTTGGTTTTCAGTTTGCCAGAATTTTAACCGTAGTATCTCTAGTACTGGATTAAAAGATGAACACAATGCCTCTTGGCTTTTAGCAAAACAAACCTATGTCCGTAATTATAATCTTTTCTAGATCTACTTAAACTATTAACCAAAACTCTCTAACATTAGTTTTAGTAAAGTGGAAATAGAAGTGTATATATGTGGGTAAAAACGCAACACTCTCATACATCAGTTTGAGAAAAGAAGAATGCCAAACGGCTCGCTTCTACGCACCTAGTGCACTATGTAGTGCCTACCCGTAATTACTAAATTCCCTATGTAGTGCACCTCTGTTGGACCTACACAATGATTTAGGATGCAACTTATGTTAGCCTAACGCCTCAGCTACAAAAGTCGGTTCAAAATTTAAAGCACAGCGAAGTTAACCACCTCAAATACACTGCGAAACGACTTTTTATTGCAGTCGCTTTCGATAAACGTGATGTAAGAATATTTATATAATATGTATACATAGTATTACCTGAAGCTCACAGATCCAAGAGTATCTGCACTTGGAGTACTCGATTCGGGTAGGTGACGTTTGGTCCGTACCGCGCATGCGTATAAGGTTTAACATCAAAGTGAAACGTCTCACATTTTTGTGTTCGTGATTTCGGAGCGCAGAAATTGCAGAAACCACTATACATACCTTACAAAACATATGTTCAGCACGCTGTTATATATAAGTTTGTGCTACTGAGGTGTTGTATTCGTCTCTTAACTGCACCACCTGCAAACCGAAGTCCTCAGGCTCCACGGTTTTCAAAACCGAGCACGTAGGTGCAATGACAAAGGCAATAACGCCAATGTTAACTGCACAGAAAAGGCCTGACAATCAACTTCTGTATCTTACCATAAAAGTTGTTTGGATTGTAAAAGAAGTGTCAGCATGACTCAGCATCACCAGATTAAAAAAAAACTTTTTATAGCCCTTTCATAATCAACTGGATGCCAGTGTAAGGATATGGGGATTGATATGCTCAGTTGTCCTTTTTTCTCGAGTTAGCATATTTGTGGCTGCGTTTTGAGCTGTAGCTCTTCTTTGGGAAGGTCAGTAAACAGACTGTTGCAGTCCAGCCTTCTGGAGAAAGCAGCATGGATGAGTTTCACTTGGTCCTAATCACACATGAAAGCTCCATATGGTTAGATGGTGGAAAACTGTATTGTTTTGTAGTTACTGCAAGTTACATCCAGTAGTACACTAAGATTTAAAGTTCTCACGTCTTTAGATTATTGTACCCAAATTGAGCTTTAACTTCGTTTGTGTCAGATAAGATAATGTCCGTTTTTATCTTTATTTAGCTCAAGATTCTCGCGCATCCAAAGACTGCATGTCATGGAGGCGTATGCAGAATAACTTCTGATGGGGACACTTGCTTAATAAACCAGTCTGAAAATAGTTCTAGTGGCCATTTAATGGGGTTTAACTTTTAATTGAACTTAGTACTTCAAAGAACTCACTTGGCTCCAATAATCAATATAGTTAACCCATTTAGATCAGAATATTCCCATACTGGTGTTTGGTGTGAACATTACCTGAAGCCTTTGATCAAGGTCTGCATGATGATATGCACCATGCTTCTGTCACATGATTGAATGCTGGAATAGGTGGACAGTTGTTCCTCTAAAGCGGCTGATGAGTAATGGTAACTTGGTACTAGTAATGGTTCGTCATGTTACAATGCTTCAATTGCCACGCTTGTGTTTTTAGTAATTGTAAAATTGTGACAGGCTCAGCAAAAGATGCTTAAAATGTAAACATTACACAGGGGCAAGAGTCAGAGTCCACACACTGCACTGTAGAGGTGTAACGATACACTCTGCTCATAATTTGATTCACAATACAGTGCCTTGC
Organism: Ancistrus triradiatus; assembly: GCA_025084515.1. Taxonomy (NCBI): domain Eukaryota; kingdom Metazoa; phylum Chordata; class Actinopteri; order Siluriformes; family Loricariidae; genus Ancistrus; species Ancistrus triradiatus. The sequence goes on from JAJAGP010002828.1 coordinate 30,977, forward strand.
AAAAGTATTCGGCCCCCTTGAACTTTTCAACATTTTGCCACATTTCAGGCTTTAAACATAAAGATATGAAATTATTGTAATTTTTTGTGAAGAATCAACACCAAGTGGGACAATCGTGAAGTGGAACGAAATTTATTGGATATTTAAAACTTTTTGTAGAAATAAAAAACTGAAGAGTGAGGCGTGCAAAATTATTCGGCCCCCTTGCGTTAATACTTTGTTTTTGCTGCGATTACAGCTGCAAGTCGCTTGGGGTATGTCTCGATCAGTTTTGCACATCGAGAGAATTTAATTTTTGCCCATTCTTCCTTGCAAGACAGCTCGAGCTCAGTGAGGTTGGATGGAGAGCGTTTGTGAACAGCAGCTTTCAGCTCTTTCCACAGATTCTCGATTGGATTCAGGTCTGGACTTTGACTTGGCCATTCTAACACCTGGATACGTTTATTTGTGAACCATTCCATTGTAGATTTTGCTTTATGTTTTGGATCACTGTCTTGTTGGAAGATAAATCTCCGTCCCAGTCTCAGGTCTTTTGCAGACTCCAACAGGTTTTCTTCCAGAATGGTCCTGTATTTGGCTCCATCCATCTTCCCATCAATTTTAACCATCTTCCCTGTCCCTGCTGAAGAAAAGCAGGCCCAAATCATGATGCTGCCACCACCATGTTTGACAGTGGGGATGGTGTGTTCAGGGTGATGAGCTGTGTTGCTTTTACGACAAACATAACGTTTTGCATTGTGGCGGCGCAAAAAGTTCGTCTGACCAGAGCACCTTTTTCCACATGTTTGTTGTGTCTCCCAGGTGGCTTGTGGCAAACTTTAAACAAGACTTTTTTTATGGATATCTTTGAGAAATGGCTTTCCTCCTCCTTGCCACTCTTCCATAAAGGGCAGATTTGTGCATTGTACGACTGATTGTTTTTGTCCCTATGGACAGAGTCTCCCCCCTCAGCTGTAGATCTCTGCAGTTCATCCAGATTGATCATGGGCCTCTTGGCTGCATCTCTGATCAGTTCTTCTCCTTGTTTGAGCTGAAAGTTTAGAGGGACGGCCAGGTCTTGGTAGATTTTTGCAGTGGTCCTGATACTCCCCCCTTCCCATTCACAATATGATCGCGTGCACAGTGCTCCTTGAGTATATCCTCCTTGGAAATCTTTTTGTATCCAAATCCGGCTTTAAACTTCTCCACAACAGTATCCTCGGACCTGCCTGGTGTGTTCCTTGGTCTTCATGATGCTCTCTGCGCTTTAAAACAGAACTCTGAGACTATCACAGAGCATGTGCATTTATACGGAGACTTGATTACACACAGGTGGATTCTATTTATCATCATCAGTCATTTAGGTCAACAATGGATCATTTAGAGATCCTGAACTTCTGGAGTGAGTTTGCTGCACTGAAAGTAAAGGGGCCGAATAATTCTGCACGCCCCACTTTTCAGTTTTTTATTTCTAAAAAAAAGTTTAAAATATCCAATAAATTTCGTTCCACTTCACGATTATGTCCCACTTGCTGTTGATTCTTAACAAAAAATTACAATTTCATTACTTCATATCTTTATGTTTGAAGCCTGAAATGTGGCAAAAGGTTGAAAAGATCATGGAGTCCGAATACTTTTGCCAGGCACTGAATGATTTGATTTTCGCACATTTATCAATTTTACATTTGATAAGACATATTTCTGAAGTCTAAACAATGCACATTTAAAACAACAACAAAAATCTTTAGTCCCCTGTAATTAAAAGAAATGACTAGAAACAAATGTTTAAAATTGTAAACAATGGTCAAGGGATTTGCTTCTGGTAGTGGTTAATTTCACATCCATCCTCTACCCACTTCACTCCAGTCCCATGTAGATATTTTTAAACAATTTGCCAGTATTGGAAGTGTCAGCCAATAGAGAACTTGAACAAGTGAACCCTTCATGTCAGGTGTCGGCTGGTGGAGGTGGAGTAATGGTGTGGGGAATGTTTGCATGGCACAAGTTCATCCCTTTATGGCAGATGTTTACCCTATAGCACAAGTACACTAGCAGTAGGACCATGCCACTAGGGCCGTATGGTCATGGATTGGTTCCAGAAACATGACAGATCTTAACATCCCCAGATCTTAATCCTATAGAGCATCTAAGGGACGAGGTAGACCGTTGTTCAGAGCATGAATAACGTGACTTCACCTAATCTACGCAAACTGCAAGAAGCTATTCTGTCCTCATGGGTCAATATTTTTGGACAATGATTTTAATACTTAGTGGAATTTGTGCCACAATGAGCCACTGCAGTTCTGAAGGTCAAAGAAGGACCAATGCGCTACTAGACAGATGTTTCTAATAACATATTTAGGTTTAGAAAAGAAAAAGCTAGCTAAAGTTATCTAGACACTGAAAAACTGCTTTCCATAGAGAAACATGTTACATTAGGATTGCCCATAATAGCCTGATCCTGCACCACTCCAGAGGGAAAAAAATAATTACAAAGTAATTAAGTAAAAGGCTAAAACACCTGGTTAAAATCACATACATCAGTGGTGTAAGGTTGCACCAATTATTTATTTTTATTTAGATATTTGCTGAAAAAACATTAACTGAAAAACACACTGGCCAATTAAGGATGCTCCCACTAATGCCTATATACCAGAAATACAGTGGTGCTTGAAAGTTTGTGAACCCTTAGAATGTTTTATATTTCGGCATAAATATGACCTGAAACATCATCAGATTTTCATACAAGTGCTAAAAGTAGATAAAGAAAACCCAGCTGAACAATTGAGACAAAATTATTATACTGGGTCATTTATTTACTGAAGAAAATGATCCAATATTACATATTAGGGAGTGGCAAAAGTATGTGAACCTCTAGGATTAGCAGTTAATTTGAAGATGAAATTAGTTTTCAATCAATGGGATGACAATCAGGTGTGAGTGGGCACCCTGTTTTATTTAAGAAACAGGGATCTATCAAAGTCTGGTCTTCACAAAACACGTTTGTGGAAGTGTATCATGGTACAAACAAAGGAGATTTCTGAGGACCTCAGAAAAAGAGTTGTTGATACTCATCAGGCTGGGGAAAGGTTAACAAAACCATCTCTAAAGAGTTTTTGGACTCCACCAATCCACAGTCAGACAGAGTTGTACAAATGGTGGGAAATTCAAGATCACTGTTACCCTCCCCAGGAGTTGTCGACCAACAAAGATCACTCCAAGAGAAGGCAATGTAATAGTTGGCGAGGTCACATAGGACCCCATGGTAAACTTCTAAGCAACTGAAGGCAACCTCTCACATTGGGCTAATGTTAATGTTCATATGAGTCCACCATCAGAAAAATACTAAACAAAACAACAATGGTGTGCATGGCAGGGTTGCAATCTGCCCAAAAAGACATTTGCTTGCTGGTCTGTGCAGTTTGCTAAACAAGCCTGAAGCTATTGGAAGAATGTTTTGTGGATGGATGAGACCAAAAATAGAACTTTTTAGCTTTTAAAGTATGTGAACCTCTAGGATTAGCAGTTAATTTGAAGGTGAAATTAGAGTCAGGTGTTTTCAATCAATGGGATGACAATCAGGTGTGAGTGGGCACCCTGTTTTATTTAAAGAACAGGGATCTATCAAAGTCTGCTCTTCACAACTCGTTTGTGGAAGTGTATCATGGCACGAACAAAGGAGATTTCTGAGGACCTCAGAAAAAGAGCTGTTGATGCTCATCAGGCTGGAAAAGGTTACAAAAAAAATTGCAGGTTTGCTGGTCTGCAGTTTGCTAAACAAGCCTGAAGGCTATTGGAAGAATGTTTTGTGGACGGATGCGACCAAAATAGAACTTTTTGGTTTAAAAGAAATGTTTGGAGAAAGGAAAACACTGCATTCCAGAATAAGAACCTTATCCCATCTGTGAAACATGGTGGTGGTAGTATCATGGTTTGGGCCTGTTTTGCTGCATCTGGGCCAGGACGGCTTGCCATCACTGATGGAACAATGAATTCTGAATTATATCAGAGAATTCTAAAGGAAAATGTCAGGACATAAGTCCATGAACTGAATCTCAAGAGAAGGTGGGTCATGCAGCAAGACAACGACCCTAAGCACACAAGTCGGTCTACCAAAGAATGGTTAAAGAAGAATAAAGTTAGTGTTTGGAATGGCCAAATCAAAGTCCTGACCTTAATCCAACATAAATATTGTGGAAGGACCTGAACCGGAATACAGTGAATAAATATTTTCAAATGACCACTTGAAATACCTATTTCTTATTACATGTTGAATTAAATACACTCAATAAATAAAATGTACTCATTTTATTTCTTTTATTTAGAAACTTTGTGCAAATTGTTAATTAAACATAACAAAATATAAAATAGTAACAAATAAATGTTTAATAGAAATGCATCAAATCTGATTTTTTTAACATACGACCAGCCCGTTCCAATTTTCTTTCTGTCTAAGAATTATAAATGACAGCAAACAGAATATTTTTGTGCAATGTTTCTTTAAATGGAAACTTCTTCATTACTAAATAAAAAAAAAAAGATAGCAGGGGCTGCTTCTTATGCCAGGCTCTGCGCTCTTGCTAGCTTTAGTTTTTTTTTTGTTTTAGTTTTTTTTAGCATTTTGCCATCCTTAGTTTTGTCAAATTCCACATATTCAGCTGGGCAATGCACGTCTTAAATTTTTTGTTCCAGTTGTTTTCGGAGACGTTCCTCCACGGCTTATTTTCGCTATGGATATGTTGCAAACAACACAGTCTGAAGAGCTCCACGTTGAAGACATGATTGTGTCCAAAATAGATCCCTCCTTATTTGTATCCCTACACCCTAATTGGTAATGCGCTATACATACAGAGACTATTTAGTTGACTAAGTAGCACTCAAAACACAACTCTCTCAAGCTCAAATCTAACACTTCCTCATCATGAACATGCATCAGCACCAGTCTCATAAACAATCCCACGAGCGGCTGAGCCATGTTTAAAGCTATGTAGGCTACACTAATGAACTGAATTCTGAATTAAAGTTAGTAAAAGCACTGTGCTGTTCATGTGTGGGTGTGTTTGTGCTGCTCTCATTCGGCATTGTGTTCAGACTGCCGTGCAGCTTGTATTTTGTGAGACAACGAAAGACGACATTACACCATCATCACCCGAGATATATATATGAGTCATTTCACACAGCCCGAATTCCACCTCATCTTGAGACTGCTGCTTTAAAACTCTGGATCAGGATTTCTTAGCAACCACGATGTTAGATTAGCTACTGAAACGCTGTTTTTCTAAGATTACAATGAATCTTGACTGAGATAAATGAAACCAACTAACAAGTTTATGAATCAGCAATTACATAAACACATTACAAGAATTGCAATGTTTTTGTCATGTATCTAATAGGGGTGTAACAATACACTCATGATTTGATTCACGATACTGAGTTCACAATTCGTGCTTTTTTTTACTATTATCAATTTTATATTAGATAAAAATAAAAATACCTTCTTTTTTTCCTGATGTACACAATGAAAGTTGTTAAACTTTTAATTAAAAGAATTGTAATAATTAGATATATAAATAACTAAGTGCTATCAAACTGAAAATCACAATAAACAAAAGCTCACTGTGTTACAATATAACATATCTGCTTATTCCATAAACTGTTTTTTGTTGAAAACCACCCTCTTTGGCTAGGCTGAGACCCTGGTATCATGCTCAGTTTGTAAGACATGTTGAAACATCTCAACTCTCTCCACTTTCCATTGTAGAATGGAAGACATGGCCTATATGACATATGATTGCACCCTCTGGGGTTAAAAAACAATGCAAATGCATTAGATGTCAAAGAGAACGCATGATATCCCCATGATGAACATTGTGAAATTTCCATGGTGCACATCATCTCATTTTTGGATCGTGATGCATCATTACACCCCTAGTATCTAGCATGGATATTTGATGACCATTAAATACCCCCAAAGATACAAGATGTGTTTATTCAAGCGCTGGACTTACAGCGATGTCTGTTCATAAAATTCCACCACTATTAATAACTACAACTACAGACAGTTGCTTAGAGACTTTCTTGTTTCAGCAAATTCCTGTCACATGCCGGTGGCTTTGTGAGAGCACACTTATGTGTATTAAAAGTACGTAAAGCAGTGAACCTCTGTTCACACAGTGAGCAGTAATAGGGCTTCTCTCCAGTATGGATGCGCTGGTGCTGTTGGAGATTGCTCTTTTGGTGAAAGCTTTTTCCACACTGTGAGCACTGATACGGCTTCTCTCCGGAATGAATGCTCTGATGTTGCTGGAGATTGCTCTTGTGATTGAAGTTCTTTCCACATTCTGGACACTGGTAGGGTTTCTCCTCTGTATGAATGCGCTGGTGTTGTTGAAGGTGACTCTGTTGTGTAAAGCTCTTTCCACACTGTGAGCACTGGTAGGGCTTTTCTCCGGTGTGGATGCGCTGGTGTTTCTTCAGGACACTGTTGTATGTAAAGCTCTTCCCACACTCCGAGCACTGGTACGGCCTCTCTCCAGTGTGAGTGCGCTGGTGGAACAGGAGGTGACTCTTCTGATAAAAGTTCTTCCCACAATGAGAGCAGTAATACGGCTTCTCTCCGGTGTGGATGCGCTGGTGTATTCCGAGGTCGCTCTTTTGAGTAAAGCTCTTCCCACACTCTGGACACTGATAAGGCTTCTCTCCAGTGTGGATGTTTAGGTGTCGCTGGAGATTTCCCTTTTGATGAAAACATTTCCCACATTCAGAACAGCTATATAGTACTTCTCCAGAAGCGTACTGGTGTAGTTTGTGGTCATCGTAAGTAAAACCCTCAGCACAATCAAACCAGGGTTTGAGATCTGTCTGAGTTTGGGCATCGGAGGTATCAGGGCTAATTTTGGGCACAAAAGTTTCATTTTTAATATCCTCTGATTTCAGCAGTCTCAGACATTGCTCATGTGCCATCTCTTGAGGTCGCTGAATAAGTAAAGCTGAGGTTTATAAGGAAGCAAAGATGAGTAGGGGGAGAACAGAACAGAACATTAGAAATTTAATTTAACATTTACAGTACTTTTTATTTACATCATTTAGCAGATGCCCTTATCCAGAGCGACTTACAACTGATACAGTCTTACAATCCAAGCAATTGTGGGTTGAGGGCCTTGCTCAAGGACTGAACAATGGCAGCTTGGCAGATGTGGTATTTGAACCATGAAACTTCTGGTCCAGAGTCCAGAACCTTAACCGCTAGGCCACCACAGTCCCCACGAACTTTTAATACTACTACTACTAATAATAAAAAGTAAGTAGAATTAAGAAGTACAGCACATTGTACTGGTTGTTTTAGGGTAGTGTTGATCCAGTGCTGAATTAGCTGGTAAACTTGCATTGCTGAAAAAGTTTGCTTGACCAGTATGCCACCTTTTACAGTGCCTATAGAAAACTGCCATAAACTTGTTACCTTTCATTTTGATAGATAGATAGATAGATAGATAGATAGATAGATAGATAGCCTGGGCAATTGCTCAGGACTGAAAGAAAAATGGATGCTGCCAAGTATACCCAAATTCTTGAGGAAAACCTGCAGCATGTCTAAATGCATGGTCAATAATCCAGGTAAGTAAATCTCAAAGTTGAATCAGTTTATCTGGACACAAGGTTTTCTTGGGAGAAATGTTTCGTCAGTCATCTAAGTGACTTCTTCAGTCTCAGCTAGTTGGAATACTTCTCCAATCTTATAGCAGTACCTCGGTTCAAGTTTGAGTACCGAGCAATTTTTTAGTAAATTGAATGCTTTAATTGTTGCAGACCCCCAGAAAATCCACACAGTATAAGGAATTATATGCATTAATGAAGTTGTATTGTACAGGTGCTCCCTGAGTTATGATGGGGATAAGTTCCAACAAATCCATCATAACTTAAATGTATCATGAACTAGATTATGTATACTGTATACTGTATTATGATAAGCAAGTCACTGTTTAAAACATTTACGTTAACCTACAGTTGGACAAAAGCATTAACATAACGCTTATTTTATAATAAAGTGTTGAAAAATCTCATGTAATTTAGCGAGTAATGGATTGAAAGTGAAAAGTAAAACTAAAACACTATTGATGAACTCACAACGCTAGCATAGCTGCTAATGCTAATGCAGCCTGTGTTCTGTAGCATTAAGTTCCTGTATCCCTTTCGGTTGGTAGTCAATACCACCCTTTTTAGGACTTATTTTGCACTAAGAATACAGTACTGTAGATGTAAAAAAAAAAAAAGATGATCGTAATAGCGGAGATATTCACTGAGCAACAGCTACTTTGAACCTGAATCACTGTGTACTGAATCAGGAATCGTGGATCATGAATCGAGTTTCGGCTGAAATGAGTCACACGGCTCGACTCGTACACAGTTAATCAATTGGTGTCGAGTACAGAGACAAATTTTTCTGGTCAAAATGCAATCGGGAACCAAATTTAGATGAGTTCCAAGGTGGTCGAGAACCGAGGTACCACTGTATACAGCACATGAGCATGAAACAGATACCAAGGGAAAGGAATACCAATCCCTGAACCGAGGAGGGGGCCCTAGATTATCGATGATTTTTACAAGCACTATACATTTGAAACATATGACATATTGGCTGAAGCGCTTATCCAAAGCAACTTACAATCTTATAAGGTACAACCTAAGTAATCTTAGAACAATGGACAGGGGCCATGTTGGGCAACGCTGGGACTTGAACCCGCGTCTTTCTAGTCAATAGTCCATTACTTTGCTCGCTGCATGACCGCAGCCCCATAACATAAGTCAAGTCAGATTTATTTATATAGCGCTTTTTACAATGGACCATTATCTCAAAGCAACTTTACAATTTTAGATTATCTCCTAATATAGACTCAATAGACTCAAAAAGGAACCCAACCTCCTTGCGTGGCGTAGATGATAAATCTAAGAATGAAACTAATAAGTCATGGAGTCATGAAGTGAATGCTGGTGACAATTATACCCACCATACCAACACCCAATGTGTCTAGACACATCATATATGGCCTGCCTAGCACGAATTACAGGGTGAAAGATGGAGTTTGGGATTAACGCCCAATCTCCAGATCAGCCAGACAATCAGTGCGAATTAACAGAACAACGCATTAAAAAAAAGTTTCTGTCCACGTTTAGCCTGTGACACATTCGAACGATATAGGTGTGCATTTATACGTGTGGCGTTCAAAACCAGATTGTGTCCATAAAGTAAGAGTCACTGTTATAGAAACCGCTGGCCCCAACTTCAGGTTGAAATAAGTATAAAACGCAGCCAGCTACAGCTCAGTCTATAACCCAGGATGAGAGAAAACGGCTCTCTACTAAAAAACTAATGCAGCACAGAGTGTGTAAACACTATTACTTAAACCCTAAGTAGTGAACTTCAAAAGGACGTAATACGTGATTTGGGACGCACCCTCTGCTAGCAGACCAGCTCAGCAACAAGCTTCAGTTTAGCCTTCTGTTTTAAAACAGAACGGATTTAATCGCCTCAATTTTGTTGGAAAACGATATTTTACTATAACTGCATCCGATAAATATTATACAACGATGAATAAAGAAAAATGTTGACGAACAGCGTACCTGAAGCTCACGGATCCGGGTGCATCTACTGTTTGCCTACCGGGTACACACTGCGCATGCGTGCACATCGTTGACTTTTGTTGAGAGGGGTTTTAGATCTTTAATCGGTTGTGACGTCAGAATGTACGTGCATCTGGCACAAGATGCAGCATTGCGAACACTTTTCAGGCGAAAGTAGCTAAAGCATTCTCCAAAAGAGCCTAGAAGTTGCTACTACTTATTTGCATATTCGTTTTTTGTAATGATTATATGCACATTAAAAGGTTTACATGAATAAGGACGGTTTTATGATGACGCTTGGTTAAGAAATCTTATTAACCACTCAGCCAATCAGTAGTATCACAGTTGATAACAGCCAAGTGAATGCTAAAAGCGAACTAATGCTAAGCACAAGCAGAAAATTACTTTAAAAAGACGTGTTACTGGCCTAATATGTTACAGGATTAAAGTTCGTCTTTAAAATGTTATTTTGTTAAAAGCAAATAGATGTAGTAGTAGACCTACAGTGTGATAAATCTTATAACGTCATAGTTCCTTGTTATAGTTAACAATTGCATCAATACAATCAGAGATCAGATTCACAAAATGTGTATACAATGTGAACAAAAATAGTTCACCTCTTTAATAAAACAACGTAACACAAACTATTTTAGGTCAGAAGATCCTTATAGCTCTTGCATTACTTGAATACACTCCCTGGCCATTTCATTAGGTACACCTTGCTATTGCCAGGTTGGACCACCTTTTGCCTTCAAAACTAATTTTATGCTTTGTGGCATAGATTCAACGCTGGGAACATTCGTCAGAGAGTCTGGTCCATTTTGACATCTGCTTTGTCAGCTGCACAGTTGAACATACCTTGGTTGTAACAAGTGGTTATTTGAGTTACTGTTGCCTTTCCATCAGTTTGAACCAGCTGAAGCCATTTTACGCCCAGAGAGCTGCTGCTCACTGGATATTTTCATTTTTTCTCAGTTGGATTAACCATTAAGTGTTTGATCAACAAAAAACTCATTAGGCTTTACAGCCCAAACTGAGTTAGTTCAGACCAACATTTTCTAATCAGAGTAATGCTCTTTCATTTAGCAACTACCTATTGTAAAATGTAAATTTACTGGGGTGCCTATAACCCCCACTTCAATACATTTATTACTCACCAACCAACATACATGAGAGGCTGTTTTCAGACTTACAGTAGTGCTTGAACGTTTGTGAAGCCTTCCGAATGTTCTATATTTTTGCATAAATATGACCTAAAACATCATCAGATTTTCACACAAGTCCTAAAAGTAGATAAAGAGAACCCAGTTAAACAAATGAGACAAAATATTATACTTGGTAATTTATTTATTGAGGAAAATTATCCAATATTACAAATTAGTGAGTGGCAAAAGTCTGTGAAGCTTTGCTTTCAGTATCTGGTGTGACCCCCCTGTGCAGCAATAATTGCTGCTAAACATTTCCTGTAACTGTTGATCAGTCCTGCACACCGGCTTGGAAAAATTTTAGCCCATTCCTCCGTACAGAACAGCTTCAGCTCTGGGATGTTGGTGGGTTTCCTCACATTAACTGATTGGATTAAGGTCAGTACTTTGACTTGACATTCTCTGATATAATTCAGAATTCATTTTTCCATTAATGATGGCAAGCTGTCCTGGCCCAGATGCAGCAAAACAGGCCCAAACCATGATACTACCACCACCATGTTTCACAGATTGGATAAGGTTCTTATGCTGGAATGCAGAGTTTTTATTTCTCCAAACTGTTCTTTTAAACCAAAAAGTTCTATTTTGGTCGCATCCGTCCACAAAACATTCTTCCAATAGCCTTCTGGCTTGTTTAGCAAACTGCAGACCAGCAAACCTACAATTTTTTTTTGTAACCTTTTCCAGCCAAATGAGCATCAACAGCTCTTTTTCTGAGGTCCTCAGAAATCCTCTCCTTTGTTCGTGCCATGATACACTTCCACAAACGAGTTTTGAAGGAGCAGACTTTGATAGATCCCCGTTCTTTAAATAAAACAGGGTGCCCACTCGCACCTGATTGTCACCCCAGTGATTGAAAACACCTGACTCTAATTTCACCTTCAAATTAACTGCTAATCCTAGAGGTTCACATACTTTTGCCACTCACTAATATGTAATATTGGATCATTTTCTCAATAAATAAATGACCAAGTATAATATTTTTGTCTCATTTGTTTAACTGGGTTCTCTTTATCCACGTTTAGGACTTGTGTGAAAATCTGATGATGTTTTAGGTCATATTTATGCAGAAATATAGAAAATTCTAAAGAGTTCACAAACTTTCAAGCACCACTGTATACAGCTCTGAACAAAACTAAAAGACCACTGCAAAATGATCAGTTTCTCTGGTTTTGCTATTTGTAGGTACTGTATGTTTTTAAGTGAAATGAATGTTTACATTCTACAAATTACTGGCAAATTCCAAATAAAAATATTTGTAGCAGTGACGGGAGCATTTATTCACTGTAAATGACAACTGGTCAAACTAACAAAGGTGCAGTACTTTCAGACCTCGATTAAAAATACAAAGAATAATACAAAGAAAGCAAGTTGATATAATTTTTTTTAACAAAACAATACTAATGTTAACACTTAGGAAAGTTCTGAAATCAATATTCAAATAACAGCTTTCATGTGTCTTGTATTTTTTCTCAGTAAATAAGATTTGGTTCAGGTGATCACCTAATCAGTAGCTCATTAAGTAGAATGAGGTGTCTGTGTTGAAATTTATCAGATACTGAAATGGAATTGTTGCCATACATGTAGACATGTTCATTTTAATGCCAGTTTGGAGTGATCTGATTTTTTCTCTAGAGCTGTATTTTATTTATTTTCTCTAATTGATCATCTATTTCAAAGCATGGATTCCCTTGGACTTGTTTAAACACAAGGCCGTTATGTTTCTGAGATGGAGCTGTTGCTCAGTGTCTAGATGATTGTGTGTATTGTGCTGCTTCATGCCTGGCTGGTTGAGCAGGTGTACAGGTGTTTCTTATGGTTGGTGAGGTAATATATGCATACGAGTAGGGGTGTGTGCGTGTGTGATTTTGTCGATAAAGATAACTCTTGTCCAGATATCAGTGTACATCTTTGATCTAAAGTATTCAAAAGCTGTTTGAACCCATCTTTTTCAAAGGCTTGAATTGGCACCATGCCTTTCAAGATGTAATTAGGGACAACATTTGTTACATCTTGCCATCTGTTGCTTTTCTTGTTGTAAAACACTTTAATGCAGAATGGTTTTGCTAAAATTTACTGTGGCCTTGTGCCGGTACCTTCACTGAGTTAGGCCTTTATTTTTTTAATCATTCAAGTGTGCGATTCATGAATGTTGTACTGGATATGCTAGTGAGTTGCTACCACTGTCTGTGAAGCCGAGTTGGCCAATGCAGCATTTGAGCTAGGAGATCGCAATCAAACACAATACACTGCTGAAGCTCAATATCATGCTAGTGGCTCAGAGTTTTAGCCATGTTGGACATATCAACTTACCACACATTGCATTTAGCTTTTTTGTTTTCTTTCACAAAGTGAGGCCAAACTTTTTGCTATTTTTTCCAAACATCTTCTGCTAATTCTCTAGAAGTTTGTTTATTTATTTGGATTTATTTAATGTCGCTATCAGCATCAATGGCCATTTTAGCGACAGAACCTCAAGGTCACATTAATACACAACGTTACATTGAGACTTGTCATATATACTGTATATCCTCAGGCCAATTTAGCATAATCAATTAACCTAGTTCATGTCTTTGGACTGTGGGAGGAATAATGCTCTAGAGGAGCGTATCAAAACAAAACTACATGATAATGTACATGATTACACGCACACCGGTCCTGACAAAGGTAGGTGCCTCTTTAATACAGATGTACTTATGCACTAATCAAAGCAATGTATTTGAAGTATAAAAAGCGTCAATAGGAACAAGTGGAATCAAAATTCTGCTTTTAACGGCTACATGGTTCTTGGAGTTTTGGAATCTGAATATGTGCTTTTGACTGTTTTTTGCAAAGTGAGTGACATACATCATTGTCAGCTCGCACACAGTTAAAACAACATTTAAAATATTGTCATAGACAATTTATCATCTACGCCGCCCAAGGAGGTTTTTGAGTCTTGGTCCTCCCAAGGTTTCTTCCTCATAACACTTTTTCCTTGCCACTGTCGCTCTAGGCTTGCTCAATTTGGAACTGGACGTAGATATTAGGAGATAATCTGAAGTTGCTTTGAGACAATGCTCCATTGTAAAAAGCGCTATATAAATAAATCTGACTTGACTTGACAATAAATATCACACGCCCCAACACAAGCTGTACAATAAATTAATATAACCTCCTATCTTTCAAAACTACAGTGTTTCACAGCATTTTGAGCCTGAATCACTGCAAGGTTTCCTCCTTACCCCCTGACACTGGTGAACATGGCACTGGTGCAATAGGAATCTAGAAGGACCCTTGATAAAGAATCTGGATCGCTGGGTGACTGCTAATCACTGCACCAGCATACAGCATTGAAGGACATCTGATTGGTCAGATTTAGTGAATTATTTGTTATTCTGCAGGACTTGTTTGTGACAAGAGACAAGCACACACAATTAAAACACACAAGGTTTAATTATTTAAAAAAAAAAAACACAGCAAAGATAAACATAAACCGAATGGATGCAAGTCTAACAGAATAAACCCTGACGTTAAGCATACACTCAGATACTGTACACAAATACTCTACTCATGTTACCAACATAATTAACATGAAAGAAAATTACACAATTATATTTTAAGCAACATCTGTGATTATTTAAATTGTCGTAAAAGTCAATAAAATTGATTACTGGCCCAAGCCTCTTCGAACAAACTGCAGCAGCTCCCAGTTTTACAAAGGTTCAGTTTATGATTTTCGGATTTTATGATGGGAATATGGTAATACACATAAATACACATTCAGCAGAAACCATACTCTGAATTTTGAATTTCCCCAGGCAAGCGATATGCGGTACGATACTCTCTCGCAGATGCTGGGCATCCGCATAGCAGGACTAACCATTTTGCTTTTGTTTTTCACTTTCAATACATTATTCAACAATTGACAGGATATTCAACACTTTACTTTAAAATGACCCTCGTGTTACTGATTTTGCCCAACTGTAGGTTAACGAAAGTGTTTTCAGCAAGTTTAAGTCTATGATCTTATATATAATAGGGATGGGGGGGAATAAACTTTCATCGCGATGCAGAAATGTCAAAAATCGTTATATCGTTAATGATAACTGATAATGTAACGTTGGTGAACGAACGCAAAAGGTGGAACTGGGAAGTGCAGAAGTGCGGAACTCGGAAGGCTGGGGATCTTGTATGGTCAATATTTGCAAGACTTCCATGAGATAATTTCTCAATTTATTTCTAGGTATGTGTGAAAAGTACTGTAATGGTATCTTAAGATTAATTGGAAACACCATATTTCACTTTTTATGTACAGTATTACATTTCTTTACTTTTACACAGATTTCAGCATTTTGCATACAACTCTGACAAATATACAAAACAATTAATCCATTTAGAAATAAATGTAAAACAAAGTGCTTCTATAATTTGGTCAGATACTTTTAGGTCTGCATAAACATAAAGGTGTAAGCGTCACCTATATCTGTGCCATCCAGCTCCATATGGATTTTCCGGTTTGGTGCTGGAGATAGCTCACCTATTTGGTTATCCAATGTTCACGTCACTATTTGCGTGAGCCAAGACTTAAGACTTATGATAATATTAAACGCAGTTGATTTTGCAGAATGTCAAGATGAGAAAAAGATGGACTTAAAGCACCTAATCCTGACCACCTTGCACCAAACGATCAAAATGACAAGCACGGTGCAACTCTAGCAAGACTTTCATGATTTTAATCTGACATTGGAAATTTGACAGAGAAATCGCTTGAAAATTCATTAGCAGCGTTACTGACAGTGATCCCTACAATCTACAATGAGACCAAAACCGAAGTCATGGAAGCACTGTGTAAAAAAATAATAGTCAAATAATAATCACATCACAGCCCTGTGAATCAAAGTCAAATCGTGAGGTGCCTAGTGATTCCCACTAATATATACAGTATATATTAAATATATATTATATTAAACTCCTCAGTTTACAATACATTCAACTTATGATGGGTTTGTGTGAACATATTCCAATTATAAATCCGGGAGCACCTGTACTTTAAGCACACTTCAGTCTTTCCTTTAGGTTTTCATTTCATATTGATCTGGCATGGACAGTAAGGGTATAAATACCTTACAACCTCTATAAAATAAAATAAAAAACACAATTTTGGGGATCAGGAATACTAGTGGGCAATCTGGGAAAAATATCATATCATGAATATTTATCACAATTACTATTAATGTTAGTTTTTGAGAAGAATTTGCAAACTGAACACAGCAATCAAACTTATTAATATACTGAGAAATAAAATACGAGCAATAAAACAAAAGAACAGAAATAAAGAGAACTAAGACTAGTAGAACCTTTTTAAACAAGCATTAATAAAGTGCCTTGCACCAAATGTAAACTGCACACACACACACACACACACACACACACACACACACACACACTTACTCCCACAGTTTTTCATGCCAAAACATGAAATATCTTGGGTTAATACTGTCTGTAATGAAATAAAACACTTTTTTGTTTCTTTGTTTTTCTGATTTTCCGCACTGCCATTTGAGGTTGTAAAACATTGCATTTTGATGAATTAAAAGCAGATGTGTCCAAACTTTTGACTCATAACATAAATCCACAACAACTACACACAAGCAGAACATCTCAGAGACAAAACAACATAAATATTTATAATCCCTTTGATTAGTAATATTTGAAAACTCATGGCTGGGAACAAACAGTGTTGGTGTGAGCATGATGCACCATCACCGGTTTCCCATTCAGTCAGTCTTAGATGGACTATTTACCATCTAGATACAACTTACTAGCATTGACGTCCAAGATTTAGGATTAATCTCTGCGACTGTTTACCAAAACAAAGACCAATGGATATACAGTCGGTCCTCCGTATCCATGAGTCCCTTTGAGGCCCTGGAACCCAAAACGTGATCACGTTTCCTGTTTCACTGCAATCTCGTCACACGCTGGTGGCTCTGTGAGAGTACAATTGTGTGTGTTGAAAGAGCGTAAATAAGTGAAGCTCTGTCCACATTGTGAGCAGTAGTACGGCCTCTCTCCGGTGTGAATCATCTGATGTCGATGGAGGTGGCTCTCTTGAATAAAACCCCTCCCGCAATGTGAGCAGCGATGCGGTTTCTCACCTGTATGGATGCGCTTGTGTACCTTAAGGTTGCGTTTGTCACGGAAACACTTGCCACAGTACGAGCAGGCATACGGCTTCTCTCCGGTGTGAATGAACATGTGTCTCTTGAGAGCGTACGGCAGAGTAAAACTCTTGCTGCACTGTGGGCAGCAATATGCCTTCACCCCTGTGTGAATGCGCTGGTGCATTGTGAGGATGCTCTGCTGAGCAAAGCTGTGCCCGCACTGGGCGCAGTGGTATGGCTTCTCTCCTGTGTGGGTGCGCTCGTGCTGCTGGAGAATGGTCTTCCGAGTGAAGCTGCGTCCACAATACGAGCAACAGTGCGGCTTCTCTCCGGTGTGAATGCGCCGATGTCTCTCAAGATCGCTTGGCCGGGTGAAACACTTTCCACACTCGGAGCAGCAATGCGGCCTTTTTTGCACGTGGGCACGCTGGTGTCGTAGCAAATGGACCGCTTGGTCAAACTGCTTCCCACACTGCGGACAGTCGTACCGAGTCTCTGCCGCGCAAACATCTTTGACGTCCATCGCTATAAACCTTCTCCACACTGCAAGCACTAAATCAGCAGTAGGGTCAGAATGTCCTTGTGCAGTTCATCATGATTTCTAGCTGCATTGTCCACAGGTGGTTCATACCAAATATACTGGCTACTGGAGCTCATTGGGACCATCAGGATCTCTCACAGTAGCATCGCATGATGAGGAGATAAGTGAACAAACGAGAGAAGGACGAGGTGACTTGCGAAAAGACGCTGTGGAAGCAGACGGTAAGTATTAACACCATAAACTGGGAATAACCATTGGAAATTCTTCTGGGGGCGTGTTTCTTATAAAATGTTACATAGATTCCAGTGTGGATTTATGCTTGGCTATGAAAACCATGAAATGCACACACACATACACACACACTTGTGTGCTTTTTCTGCTCTGTATATCACAATGGGGGCTTTGTAAAACACTAGCCCACCACCCCAATAACCCAGGTTGGAGTCCCGGTGGTGTGTTCCAGTGTGCAGGAGATGGGGTTATCCTATGGTGCTGCCCTGCTAAGTACTGGTGTCCTGGGCATGCGTACGCATGTGCCCTGTATTCTGTGAGGACAGGGGCCCTCGTGTCCCTAAGTGGGGTAAACAGGGTTAAAACATTCTCATCTAATTCTTCTAATTCAGCCTGGAGTTCAAACTAGGGTCCTCAGAAATTGCTATTCCCAATAACTGACTCTTACACTTGAGCCACAGAAGCTGCCAAGGTCCCTTATACTGGTCGGGAGAGCACAGGGCAAAGGCAAAACTGTGCCTTGGAAAGTGCAGCAGTCCACCTCAGGGAGTGGAGATGATTCACCAACCTCCCCTCCCTCAGTCACAGCCAATTGTACCTGTATGATTTTATTTGAATTATATTCTTTATATTATATATTTAATAATACATTATAAATATATATTAAACTTAATATTAATTTAAGTTATTAGTCAACATATTATTAGATTTTACTTTAATTATTATACTTTTAAGCATATTCTCTCTGTTTATAGTTATTTAGCTTCTGTTTATTTAAACTATTATTATAGTGGTGCTTGAAAGTTTGTGAACCCTTCAGAATGTTCTATTTTTCTGCATAAAATATGACCTACAACATCAACAGATTTTAACCACAAGTCAAAAAAGTAGATAAAGAGAACCCAGTTAAAAACAAATGAGACAAAAATATTATACTTGGTCATTTATTTATTGATCAGTCCTGCACACCGGCTTGGAGAAATTTTAGCCCATTCCTCCGTACAAACAGCTTCAACTCTGGGATGTTGGTTGGGTTTTCCTCAAATTAACTGCTCGTTCAGGTCCTTCCACAACATTTCCATTGGATTAAGGTCAGGACTTTGACTTGGCCCTTCCAAAACATTAACTTTATTCTTTTTAAACCATTCTTTGGTAGAATGATGTGTGTGCTTAGGGTCGTTGTCCTGCTGCATGAGCCACCTTCTCTTGAGATTCAGTTCATGGACAGATGTCCTGACATTTTCCTTTAGAATTCTCTGATATAATTCAGGAATTCATTTTTCCATCAATGATGACAAGACGTCCTGGCCCAGATGCAGCAAAACAGGCCCAAACTATGGTACTACCACCATGTTTCACAGATGGATAAGGTTCTTAAGCTGGAATGCAGTGTTTTCCTTTCTCCAAATATAACGCTTTTCTTTTAAACCAAAAAGTTCCATTTTG
Organism: Ancistrus triradiatus; assembly: GCA_025084515.1. NCBI lineage: Eukaryota > Metazoa > Chordata > Actinopteri > Siluriformes > Loricariidae > Ancistrus > Ancistrus triradiatus. The sequence goes on from JAJAGP010002828.1 coordinate 50,143, forward strand.
GTCTCATCCAGCACAAAAATATTCTTCCAATAGCCTTCTGGCTTCGTCCACATGATCTTTAGCAAACTGCAGATGAGCAGCAATGCTCTTTTTGGAGAGCAGTGGCTTTCTCCTTGCAACCCTGCCATGCAAAACCATTGTTGTTCAGTGTTTCTTCTGATGGTGGACTCATGAACATTAACATTAGCCAGTGTGAAGAGAGGCCTTCAGTTGCTTAGAAGTTACCCTGGGGTTCCCTTGTGACCCTCCCCAACTACTACATGCCTTGCTCTTCAAGTGATCTTTGTTGATCGACCACTGCTGGGGAGGGTAACAATGGTCTTGAATTTCCTCCATTTGTACACAGTCTGTCTGACTGTGGATTGGTGGAGTCCAAAACTCTTTAGAGATGGTTTTTGTAACCTTTTCCAGCCTGATGAGCATCAACAACTCTTTTTCTGAACTCCTCAGAAATCTCTTTTGTTCGTTGCCATGATACACTTCCACAGACATGTATTGTGAAGAGCAGACTTTGATAGATCCCTGTTCTTTAAATAAAAACAGGGTGCCCAACTCACACCTGATTGGCATCCCATTGATTGAAAAAAAACACCTGACTCTAATTTCACCTTCAAATTAACTGCTAATCCTAGAGGTTCACATACTTTTGCCCACTCATTTGTGTAACAGGGTTCTCTTTACTTTTAGGACTTGTGTGAAAATTTGATGATGTTTTAGGTCATATTTAAGCAGAAATATAGAAAATTCTAAAGGGTTCACAAACTTTCAAGCACCATGGTATAATCTTATTAATTAGATAACTTAGTTTAATTCTTACATTTATCATCTAAGCTGCCAAAGAGGTTGGATCCCTTTTTGTTTCTTGGTCCTCCCAAAGTTTGTTCCTCATAACTTTTTGGGAGTTTTTTCTTGCCACTGCCACCCTAGGCTTGCTCAGTATGGGCTTGGACCTAGATAACAGAAGATATAAGAAAATTGGACAGCTGCTTTGAGACAATGCTCCATTGTAAAAAGTGCTACAGAAATAAATCTGACTCTGACTCCTGACCCAGCTGGAAGGCACTGCCAAGACTGAAACCCAGGTCACCATGAAGGTGGAATAGTGTATTGGACTGCTCTGCCACCCAAGCGCCACGTCAATACATTAATTAATTCATTCTCTATATCGGGTTAATCCATTTCACACTTGTAGGGAACCAGGAACTGGGAGGCAGTACAAACCCAGAAAAGTCATTTGAAGAGTCACTCCATGCAAAATAAAATACACTCACCGTCCATTTTATTAGGTACACCTGTTCAGCTGCTTGTTAAGCCAATCACATGACAGCAACTCAATGCATTTAGGCATGCAGACATGGTCAACACAACCTGCTGAAGTTGAAACCGAGCATCAGAATGGAGAAGAAAGGTGATTTAAGCGACTTTCGACATGGAATGCTTGTTTATGCTAGACTGGCTGGTTTCAGAAACTTCTGGGATTTTCACACACACAGCCATCTAGGGTTTACAGAGAAAAAGCGAAAATATCCAGTGAGCAGCAGTTCTCTGGGTGAAAATGCCTTGTTGATGCCAGAGGTCAGAGGAAAATGGCCAGACTGGTTCAATCTGATAGAAATGAAACAGAACCTCAAATAACCACTCGTTACCACCAAGGTATGCAGAAGAGCGTCTCTGAACGAACAACACGTCAAACCTTAACAGATGAGCATTAGTAGCAGAAGACCACACTGCCTGCCAAACCTGTCAGCAAAACCAGGCAACTGGTGCTTAAATTAGCGCAGGTTCAACATATATGTTGAAATTGGATAATAGAAGATGTTGCCTGGTCTGATGAATCACTTTAGTTTGAGGCTCAGACACTCTCCAAATTTTTAAGTCTAGGCTAAAGACATACTTATTCATGCAGGCTTTTGACTAGATTTAGGATGCATGGCTTGAGTCACTGGGGCCGGAGTCTGGAGTCATGTCTGGCCTGCCTGCCTTGTCCTTTAGCCTGGAGTGTCTGGTGGGTGGTCTGGGTGAACTGGGCTTCGGTCCTCTTGATCTTGACTTGTGCATTCTTGCCTTAGACTAAGGGCAGAGCTGGGGGTTCATAGTCAAAGAGCCTTATGGTGATCAGAGACGTTGGGTTGCTGTCTTCTGCCTCCCATGGGGTTGCCGATGTTCATGTGATCCCTCTTGGCTGTGTTACCTACCAGTTCTCCTCTTTCTAGCTATGCTGCTATAGCTAATGCTGACGGGGTCTCTCATGCTACACATGGCATCAGTGATTGACATGGCATCAGTGATTGTTAATAGACACTGTGTTCTTAATCAATAACTAATTACATTTTCTGTTGTTTTCTCTCCGAGCTGTTTCCTGTACCAGTTCCAGGCCCACACATGATGTTCATCCGCTGCATCTTCACTCAAGCTGCTTCCGTCAGCTCAGCTCCAGCCCCCAGGGCAGTACCTGTGCCCTCCATCCGGAGGGCTGGGGCCAAGTGCTGCCAAACAACTTTCCTGCTTATACTCAGGATCCTAGACTGACTCTGTGTATCGGACTACTTAATGCCGATGTGCATATTTCACATTTTATTTGAACTATGACTCCATGACTTTAGTTTCATTCTTATATTTATCATCTACACCCCCCAAGGAGGTTGGGTCCCTTTTTGAGTCTTGGTCCTCCCAAGGTTTCTTCCTCCTAACACTTAGGAGTTTTTCCTTGCCACTGTCGCCCTTGGCTTGCTCAATTTGGGATTGGACATAGTTATTAGGAGATAATCTAAAATTGTAAAGTTGCTTTGAGACAATGCTCCATTGTAAAAAAGCGCCATATATAAATAAATCTGACTTGACTTGGACATTCAGATGGTAGGGTCAGAATTTTGCGTAAACAACAACATGAAAGCATGGATCCATCCTCCCTTGTATTAACTGCTGCTGATGGTGTAATGCTGTGGGGAGATATGTTCTTCTCACAGTTTGGGTCCCGTAATACCAGCTGAGCATCGATTAAATGCCACAGCCTACCTGTGTATTGTTGCTGACCATGTGCATCCCTTTATGACCACAGTGTACCATCTTCTGATGGCTACTTCCAGCAGGATAACACATCATGTCACAAAGCTCAAATCATCTCAAACTGGTTCCTTGAATATGACAATGAGGGCTTCACAATGACAATGGACTCCACAGTCACCAGATCAATAGAGCACCTTTGGGATGTGGTGAAACGGGAGATGCGCATCATGGATGGGCAGTCGACAAATCTGCAGTACCTGTGTGATGCTATCATGTCAATATGGACCAAGGTCTCTGAGGAATGTTTCCAGCACCTTGTTGAATCTATGCCCCAAAGAGTTAAGGCAGTTGTGAATGCAAAAGATACTAGTAAGGTGTAGCTAATAAATTGGCAGGTTTCGTATATTGTTTATGCTTCAATTCCCCATGACAAAGCAAACTTCATAACGTTAATCTGAGCTGCATCATTTAATATGAACCGTTATGTATGTGTGCTGTACGCACAGGTTTACGTAAATGTGCGGACATTTTCCTGCAAAATGTTGCTTAATTGTAGTTCCTGCGCAGGAGGGTAGGTACGCAATGCAAAAGAGGCCTCGGGCCGTTTCTGTTTTGAAGGATGGTTTTGGCCATAAACTCTTAGTCATAACAGCAATTGTCAGAGCCTGAATGTCAGCTCATACTGAATAATTGGATTCGGGTTTGATCTGCGCATGAATTCTGTTACAAAACAATAAAGAATACACAGAATGTAAAAGGTCAGTTGGGATTTAACCACTGTTAGCCGAGCAGCTCAGCTACACGCCTACAAACTTTAACCACTTTATTTAAGCAGAACGGGGTTAAACAATACAAATCCACTAAATAATTATATGTCAAGGTAATTGTAATTATACATAAAATAAATATAACATTTTAATATAAAAGATTACCTGGCAAAATTCAAACAGGAAGCCGGAACGTCACTGTTTTAAACTGAAGCGGCTACCAATAACAAGTCTATTACCGCCACCTACTGTGCTCATGAGGAAGTGCAGGAGCTCAGTTTAATATACTGTACAGTACTTTAGTTTAATACTACTACTACTACTACTAAAAAATACAGCATGGAAAGTTTATTTAGCACATTTCATGCAGAAGGCAATTCAAACCCAAAACAATTATAAATCATATCAAAAGTCAATAGATAAAATTATGCATTCACTCATTTTCTTATTGTTTAATCCTGATCAGGGTTGCGGGAAAGCCGTAGACACATTGTGCAAAGAAGGAACAAACCTAGACAGGGCACCTAAACTCGTACGTACATAAACACACTCACACACTCAGAGAATTTTAGAAACACCAATTAACCTAACACATGTCTTTGGACTGTGGGAGGAAACCAGAGTACCCGGAGTAAAGCCACACGGACACAGAGAGGACATGCAAACTCCATTCAAACTACATATCCACTGGAGATGTGATGTTCAAGCTGCATTAGTAATTTAAATGTCCCTAAAGTGTTTTATAGAAAACTTGCAATGTCAGCTGGTGTGGATGGTTCGTCCAGAAAGTGCCGAGGTATGTTTTTAAGACAGCATTGTAAACTGGGGACAAATTGTACCCCAGGTTCCCTACTCTGTTTAATGAAAGTCGTTCCACTTTTAGAGGATATATGTCTCATGATCAATGTATGTAAACTGTCTAATCCTGTCCTGAGGAGGTCACTTGCCTATGTGTGGACATGTGTCAACTTAGCCGCTGCTTATTTTCTTATTTACAGGTACTCCCATATTTATGATGGGGATACGTTCTGACAAGTCCATAATAAGTTGAACTGATCGTAAATGAAGGAGTATAACATATATTGTATATATCATAGCTTACCCTTCATTCATTCATTCATTTTCGTATCCAGTTAAATCTAAACCTAGTCAGGGTTGCAGGAAAATCCGTTGCCTAGCCAGTGGCACAGGGTGCAAGGCAGGAAAAGCCCTAGACAGGGTGCCAATCCATCATATGGCACAACCACTGTGCCGCCTGTGGCATTCCTCACACGTTTAATACTGTACACACTGCAACCACGCCTTTTCCTCACTACATTTCCCAGCGTTCATTATTCCTGCCACGTGACTACCTACATCACGTGCTGCAGCATTCCAAATCAAACATAGCAGAGTATCAAGTGCACAGCGTACCTAAAACTTGAGTAAAACACGTACTACAGTACGTATTACAGTTGGGCAAAGTCATTAACATAAAGCTTATTTTATAATAAAGTACTGTAATTTGCTGAATAATGTATAATGTCGAATAATGTATTCTGAGAAACTCAAAATGGTGTCCACAGACCAAGGTTGAGATGGTCCTTCCAATCCCTCAAACTCAAATAAATGTTATATTTACGTATATTAATGTTGTATTCCGTTCCATCAGAAGGTACTTAAATGATGTAGTTATTAACTTCAGTTCTCTCTCTCTCTCTATATATATATAGAGAGAGAGAGAGAGAGAGAGAAAGAGAGAGAGAGAGTGTGTATGTATGTGTATATATATATATATATATATATATATATATATATATATATATATATTATTAATTTATTTTTTCTTTTCTAGACTAGCTCTTCTACTTTCCCAAGTAGACAGTATCTCACACACAATGACCTAAGGCTACCGTCCTACAATAACGGCAAGCCACTCTTTTTACAAAGTTTCCACAAGCGTAACAAGCCAGCTGATGCTATAGCCCCCTCTCTGGCCAGAGGTGGCAGTGTAGAGCTGGCATGAGCAACTGCTGCCCCTAGTGTTGTCAGCAGTGCCATACGGCCCCTGACAGAACCTTCCCATCTAGGGACAAAGCTTGAATTTCCCAGAACAGCCACACTAAGGTACTGGATCCATCTAATGAGCCATGGGTCGAGAGGGCACCTAGAGTTTGTCTAGAGTTGGGGTGTCAGTGTCGAAAAAGGGTGAAGGGAAGGGGAGATAATATCCAGGAATGCCCATCACCACCCACAACTCCAAATAGTAGACAAAAACTACAAGGAGATTGGGTTCCTTTTTGAGTCTCGGCCCTCCCAAGGGTTCTTCCTCATAATGCTTAGGTAGTTTTTCCTTACCACTGGCGCACTAGGCTTGCTCAATTTGGGATTGGACGTAGATATTAGGAGATAATCAAAAATTGTAAAGTTGCTTTGAGACAATGCTCCATTGTAAAAAGTGCTATATAAATAAATCTGACTTGACTTGACTTATATAACCATATATATATATATAACCAGCATTCAAAATCCACAGCGAAACAAATAATTAAGGTCAGAATGAGCAGAGGTTGGCACCAGAGACTAGAATGCTCAGTAGTACACAAGTAAAAGCTAAAATGAGCGTTGGTCACAAGGGTCCAAAGCAAGGTTTAAAGCACACCAGTGTTTTAAAATGAGTCTCATAGTAAAGTCTTTCAAACAAGTATCAACGCAGGTTTTAAAACAAATTTCCAAACGAGTTTTAAACTAACACCAAGCACAGACACAAAGCACAACAGCAAGTAAAGCAAGTAATGTGCAGACTCCAAACACACGGAAGATGCACATGTGACATCAGCAACCACTGACATGCTCAGGCTCATGTGATGGAATAAAAACTTTCAATTTCCTCTCCTATATTTGATGCTATTAGAACATCTGCTTCCCCATTTTTGCGAAATTCTTTCCTTGTCTTCCTTATCTGGCTTAGTGCCCACCTCCTCTGTAAGTTCGGGGCTTGAAATTTATAATACCTTATCCTCTACTTTGAAACTGTATTATAATTATTACCGCAATAATTTCACATTATCAGAATTATTATTATTATTTTCTTTTCTTATTTTTATTAACTAATATATTTTTAATTATAAAAGGATATATGTTTCTTAGTCTGTGATCTGTTTGAGGCAGTTTATTCAGTGTTAGTATTTATCAAATTTAATAGTATGTAGTAAAAAAATGGTAATATTTAAAAGTAACGGTAAATACGTTACACACAGCGCTGTAAACGATGACGTCATGACACACCCTGAAAGTTGATTGCTCAGCATTCACAGTGCCTTTGTTAGATTGGCTGTTAGACCGAGGTACGAGCCAGTCGTAGAGCGGAGAGGCGGGGTTTGTCAGAATACCGGTGGGTGAAAGAGACGCCCACTTAGAGACGCGTGGGTTTCATCCTCTTCCTTGTCAACAAATGATTATCGATTAAAAAATTCTCTAAATAATAAGATAGCTTCATCTTATTGGCGGTGTTTCAGGACGCGGCGGTGACAGCGGTCGCTCTGGATCCTCAGGCCCGGATTAAAGTGGTGATCATAAGATTTTCCACCATCACCATTAGCATACCTCTTCTGAACCGGTTCTTTCGTGTCGTTTTGTGCATTTTATAAAAGAGTTTCGAATCTGATCTCGAGCTGATGCACGATGCTGTGAGTGTCGCGGTGGATTGTGGGCAGGCCTCGGTCCTCCGGGCTCTAATCTATCTCGAGCAGGAAAAATGGCTGCTTTGGGAGCTTCAGCCGGTTCCTCTCCAGGGGTAGGCTCCAGCTTTGCGGTGGTATGCTCGTTTTTGGAGCGGTACGGATCTGCTCTGGATCTGCCCGACGTGACGTTTCTGCAGATGGAGAAATATTTACAGCAGACATCATCAGGTGAGGGCTGAATCCTATTTCGAGAGACGTTTGGGATGCACTGCTTGTGGCACCTGTCAAAATAAACATGGTCTGGATAGAAGAACCATGTTTGGTTCCCTAAAGAAGCTTGCGATGGATGGTATTGGTGCTACATTAAACCTCTACATCATGTAAACGTGAACGGTTCATTCCTGAGCCAGCGACATGCTTATTATTCTCACCAAGTGAACCAGAATTGTTCTTCTACAATGATCAGGTAAACCTAGATACAGTATGGATAGTAGAACTATGTTTATTTGACTAGAAAACCTAATGATGGATAGTAGGGATGTTGCTTGTAAATGTAAACATTATATCACCAAAACATGATCACCATCCATCATAGGGAAACCAGAATGGTTCTTCTACTGTTGGACCATTTAAGAATAAAGATGGTTTGGATAAAATAACCGTGTTATGGTTCTTGGTGGCATCAACAATATACAATCAGTCTTGAAGAGACCAAAATAAGGGTGGTTTGAGTAGAAACCATGTTTGGTTCCCCAATAGCTGTATGGTGGTTAACAGGCATTCTGGTTGTGCAGTGAAATATGAGAACATAACAGCACTAACAATATGATTACTATTCTTTGTGAGGGAACTTCTTCTACTGCTGGCACCTTATAAAAAGAAAGGTATGAATAGAAGAACCAGGTTTGCTTCCCTTATAATGGCTGGTGTTGGTGCCACAGTGAACCTCCACATCATGTAAACATGTGACTTAAGGTGGCCCCATAAAAATGCTTAATAGCTATCAAAAGGAAAAAAATATAAATATACATATATAGATGTAAGCGATAAAGGTGGTTTGAGTAGAAACCATGTCTGGGTTACCAAATAACAATATGGTTGGTGTTGGTGGAACAGTAAACTTTCTTGTCATTTAAACATGCATGATTCATTGTACCACAAACATGCTTACTTATCAATCATAAGATAAACGAAATACAGGTGGTAGGGTGGTAGGGGATCCATTTTGGTTCCTTAAATAACCTCAACATAGATGGTAGACATCCTGGTTGTACCATGAATTCTAAAAATGGTGGCACCAAAACATGATCACCATCCATCATAAGGGATCCAAATGTTTCTTCTGTTGATGGTATGCATAAAATACTCTTATGGTGAGTGATGTTGGTGCCGCAATAAATTTCCACATCATATGAACATTTTGGTTCACACTGACATACAAATATGCTAAGATAGTCAACATGAAGGTGGTATGGGTAGAAAATAGGTTAGGTTTAAATAATACATGATGGGTGGTAGGCATGTTGGTTGTGCAGTGAGCTAGGTAAACATTGTGGCATCAACAGGTTTTTATTCAGTCACAAGGCCACCAGAATATTTTTTCTACTGTTGGCACTATAAAAATAAATAAGCAATGGATAGAAGAACATTATCATGGAGGGATGTTCATACTGGCACAATGAATTGTCTAACCATGGTGGCAACAAAAACATAATCACCATGCATTATGAGGAATCCGATCTTCTATTGGCAACTTAAAATAAAAAAGGTACACATTGAAGAACCATGTTTGGTGCCCTAAAGAACCTTATAATGTATGGTGTTGGTGCCACAATAAATCTCCATGTCATGTTCATTCATGGTTCATGGTGGCACCATAGTCATTTTTGTTTGGTACCCTAAGTAACCTCATGATTCAAATCCAGTATAAGGGAAACAAAATGGTTTGTACCTTTAAAGATGAATGTGGTATGGATGGTAGAAAGGTGTTCTTGCTCTAAAGTCCTTATGGTCTTTACAGGCTGGTTGTGCAACAAACTTTATAAACATTTTTTAAAACAAAAATCAGATCACCAAGGTAAGGATATCCCAAATGGTTCTTTTTAGACCCTTTATTAACACAGATGGTCTGGATAGAAGAACCATTTCGTTTTTAAAAAGCCAAATAATTAGTAGACATGGTAAGAGTCCACAATGGACTATGTAAACATGGTGACAACAAAATGGTTAATATAAATCATCTTTTATTCTGCTTTAATCTCAGAGTGGTGCACAAAAGCAGTTATTTTAGTTCATGGATTTTTGTGCTGTGTTTTCTGCTCTAGCATAACTATTTAACATGTACAAATGTTTTAATGGGATATGAAATGCAGGTGTTGTCGGAGATTAAACAAGAGCTGAACTCCAGGATGTGGGCAGAGAAACGTTACCGTAAGCTAGCATGCTAGCGGTAGTTATTGGGTTCACTTTGACATCGTGTACAAAATATTTGTTTCAGATAAACTCACATGTGCATATATTTATGAGGTTTTTTTGTTTAACCGGTGGTGGTTAATGATTTCTGTAACGTTAAGCGCTCACTAACGTTGTGACAAATCGTGTTTTCCGTTGGGGTTGTTTTTAATGTCTTGTTATCTCACTTTACCTGCATCTGAAGCGAACTACGCGTTTATTCTGTAGATATAATTAGGTTATGGTGCTTGCGTGTACCATTACAATATAAAGGTATGTCGCAGTCATTTTGTCTACAATAATCTGAGAAACACTATCGAAAGGCACGGACCTACCGGACGGTACTACTGCGCATGTGCACAAATCAACCGAACTAAAAACGATACATTCTGATATTAATAACATTTGCGGTCCTGGATGTGGTAACTGCGGGAGCCAGTGGCCCGTGACAGGTTTGGCCCCCCTTAAATGAGGGGTGTGAAAACTGTAGAATAGAGTGGATATAGCGGAAATTGAATATGAATCTGTATGGAAAGTAAAGTGTTTCAATCTCAGTTAGTACTGCTTCTTGTGCGAAGAGTTTCTCTGCACTAAAGATCCGCCATAGCCAGTGAGAGACCAAGCAATTTGGGTGCATATATTGAGTCAGTGATTGCAAAGGCATTAAACTTATATGAGTTTGCTGATCTATTTGCAAGAAAGTATAAAAACATAATACAGTTGATGAAACACTGGACAAGACAACACTGATCTGAATAAATAATTGTTAAGCAGAGCAAGGCCTCTGTGAATGTGATACTTTGTTGGTCTGTTTCAGCATGAGAAAATGTAGAATGCAGAATATAGTGTAAATATAACTGAGAAGTGCATAAATAAAATGTAGAGTTATAACAACAATACAATACACTGCTCAGGATTTAATTCAGTTCCCAATACTGAGTTCACAAAAAAAAAGTTAGACGCCTAGAAGTTAGAAGAAATGACTAGAAACAGAGGTTTAAAATGGTAAACAAATGTTCTATTGTAGCTTCACCATATCTCAAATAACCAAGTTAAAACTTTTATTTTTTATTTCTGAAGAATAACAATTCAAGATAATGTGTTCCTTTTTACATACAAATGTAAACAAAATTTATCTTCATTCCCCTGCAGTTAAAACTAATGGTTCTGTGACAAAATGTGCTATAGTAACAGTTTTACCAAATTTAAATAACTAAATGCTGTTGTGAATTACTGCCTTGCGCCCTGTGTCGCCGGCTAGGCACCGGCTTTCCCACGACCCTGTCTAGGATAAGCGGATAAGAACGCCAATGAAATGTTATGTGAGTGAATGACTTCAATTGAAAATTAAAGTAAACAAACAATCCATTTGCCATTGCAGAACATAAGCTAATGAATGGTATTAAAGGCATTAATTCATCAAAATATACATTTGGGAATATGATTTATGGTTGCACCCTCTGGTGTTCAAAAATGCAAATGCACACCGCATCGTCCCACTCCACGATCCACATTGTGAAATTTTTCATTGCAACATTACACCCCTGTCAAACATGGACTTTTTTTCCTCTTAATACCCACAATGCACATTTAGCTAGACAGTAAAAAGTATCGCTAACATAGACACTGGCTCCAGCCTGGCTCTCTTACCACCACTGAATAATAATAGCTTACAATGATCAGGCATTGTACATTTTATCAGTTTCATTACCTTGTAAAACCCTTGTGTTCTATAATTACAGACTGTAGTCCATCTGTTTCTCTACATACTTTGTTTGTGCTCTGTACTCTGCTCTCTAATGGTCAGAACCACCACAGATCAGGTACTATTTGGATGGTGGATCATCCTCAACACTGCAGTGAAACTCATGTGGTGGTGGTGTGTTAGTGTGTGTTGTTCTGGTATGAATGGATCAGACACAACAGTGCTGCTGGAGTTTTTAAACACTGTGTTCACTCACTGTGTACTCTTAGACACATCTACCATGTTGCTCCAGCTTGTGGATCAAAAGTAAAGTGAGAGGCAGTAGCTCATCTGTTGTTGCACACTTTGTGTTAGTCATCCTCTAATCCTTCTTCAGCGCTCACAGGACACTGGCTACAGCATGCTGGTGGCTGGATATTTTTGGTAGGTCGAATATTTTCAGTCCAGCAGTGACACAGGTGTTTAAAATCTCCAGCCGCAGTGCTGTGTCTGATCCACTCATACTAGCACCACGTTCGTGTTATTGCAGTGCTGAGAATGATTCACAACCCAAATAGTACCTGATCTGTGGGGGTCCTGACCATTAGAGATCAGAGTAAAGGGGAAAAACAACGTATGTAGAGAAACCTATGTAATTTCTACAATTACCTCTGTAATTGTAGAAATACAAAGTGCATCTATATGGTAAGTGGAACTGATCAAACGGACAATGAGTGTTCATAATGGCCATAATGTTATGCCTGATCTGTGTATAATTCCATACTATAGGAAAACAATTATTTCCTGATACTCCAAGGATTCCAATCTTTAATATACATACTCCCCAGACAAAAAGTTAAGAAATGTCTCTTTCGATGTGTGGAAAAGGGGTTGCAAAGCAGATGTTAATGATTGGCAAATGGTCTTGCTGAACTGCACAATTCTGGGATGCAAGAGTGATCCCAGTGACCTACATCCAGAAACTTGTGCAGTCCATGCCAAATGAAACCACAGATGTAATTCTTGCTTGTGGAGGTATCACACACTGTTAGGTACGTTTCAGTCACAGGTGACTAATTTTTTGTCATGTGAGTATGTTTGTCATGTACAATTTGTACACTTGGCAGCGCGGTGGCTCAGTGGGTAGCATCGTTGCTTCACATCAAGAAGGTCCTGGGTTCAGTCCCCAGGTGGAGCAGTCTTGGTCCTTTCTGTGTGGATTCTGCATGTCCTCCCCATGTCTGTGTGGGTTTACTCTGAGTACTCCGGTTTTCTCAGACAGTCCAAAGACATGCTTTAGGTTAATTGATTACGGTAGTGTGAGAGTGCATGTATGAGTGTGTGTGCCCTATGATGGATTGGTGCACTGTGTGGGGTTGTTCCTGCCTTGTGCACTATGCCGCCAGCTAAGCACCAGCTCACCCATGACCCTGTCCAGGATTAAGCGGATAAGAAAGTAAATGAATGAATTTGTACGCTGTTATGTACGCTCATTAATATTATTCTCTCAGCACACTTTCATAGACCTCTGCAGTTGTTGCACAGCAATATACGCCATCTAAATTGTGCATTTTGCATACACGTATATTTTTAGCTCTCTTTATACATTTTTTCTCTAAGCGGAGTGTTCTGCACAATGCAGTAATTCTATGTACAGGTTTTTATACCGGTGCAAATGCTAAATAACAGGTTGTATTGTATCCAATTGTTAGCAAGTCTATTACATTCTGAGACTAATATACTATAAAACACTAATATACACTCACCAGTAGGGGTGAGTATTGGAAAGGACTTCACGATACGATACGCATCACCATATGTGGACCATAATATGATTATATCACGTTACATTGCGATACGATGCATATTGCGATATATTGAGATATTCCACATAGTTCACTGAAAATATAAAAAACAGCTGAAATACAAGTTACAGTGTACAATCTGAGTTCTCTTAATACATCACATCACATTCATAATACTGTACTGCAGCATCTACAGGAGTGGAGATTGTAGTTTATGCTTCATTTGAAACGTGTTTTATCCTTCTTCAAAAAATTTATATTGATATGATAAACTGAAAATCGTTAGTATAACACAAATATAAATACCTCGATAAAAAATTGGTATATTGAATTTTTTTTTTTTTAAGCACAGCCCTACTCTAATCACAATAATCACAACTTATTTGGTTAGAAAATTAGTTTCATTCTTACATTTATCAGCTACGCCACCCAAGGAGGTTGGGTCTCTTTTTGAGTCTTGGTCCTCCCAAGGTTTCTTTCTCATAACACTTAGGGAGTTTTTCCTTTCCACTGTCGCCCTAGGCTTGTTCGATTTGGGATTGGACATAGATATTAGGAGATCATCTAAAATTGTAAAGTTGCTTTGAGACAATGCTCCATTGTAAAAAGGGCTGTATAATAAATCTGACTTGATAAATCTGACAATGGCCTGTCTGCAACAAACTGATAGAAAGGCAACAGTAACTCAAATAACCACCCATTAGAACCAAGGTGTGCAGATAATCTCTGATGTGAATGCACAACACATTGAACCTCACAGACCAGAATGGGTACTACTCCTGTCAGCTAAGAACATGCAACTGAGGCTACAATCCTCCTGAACTCCGCAAAATTGGACAACAGAAGATTGGGAAAAACATTGCCCGGTCTGATGAGTCTCGATTTCTGCCGTGACATTTGGATGGTCGGGAATTCGGCAGAATTAACACGGAAGCATGGATCCATCCTTCCTTGTATCAACGGTTCAGGCTGATAGTGGTGTAATGATGTGGGTGGATATTTTCTTGGCAAGCTTTGGGCCCCTTAATACTAGTTGAGTATCATTTAAATGGCACAGCCTACCGGAGTATTGTTGCTGACCATGTGCATCCCTTTTTGACCACAGTGTACCATCTTCTACATGCCATGTCACAAAGCTCAAATCATCTCAAACTGCCTTCTTTAACATGACACCAGGGTACCTTTTCAGCATCGTCATCACAATGTGCGCATGCGCAATAGTCACGTCGCAGAATGTGCAGGTTTTTTTAGGGCCTTGCAGTGTCACTTAAGCTAAAGGAAATCAAACATTGCTTGTACTTTCCATGACATATCTATCACATATAATTTATTTTACTGGCCTATAGCTGCTCATTTACTTGTATAGTTTTGTTTTAATAATGTTTGGTACTTTTAAATAGGTTTTCATTGTGAAAAATGTCAGTTGTGTTAATTCTGTATTATGATATTGAAGCTTCCTTCTTTTAATGCTCTGTTTTAACCATGAGTACAAAGAGGTAGCTTCTTTTAATCTCCTGTATCCCTTATAGTCACCACCTTCATTCACAGTTGAGCAATTTATTTAGTGTAAGCAACATGCATTATTACGACAAGTTGGATTATTGACTTCTGGTGAAAAGTCCTGCATTTTTTTTGTTTATCGCAATATACACTGCCTGGCCAAAAAAAAGGTCACCACCTGGATTTAACTAAGCAAATAGTTAAAAAAAGATCCTTCCATCGGATAGTTACTACCGTACATTGGTGATTATGTTTCAGCTGGCTGATGCAGTGAGTAGCGTCTCATTTGTTAAACAATCATGTCAAAAGACTCATCCTGTGGTCGTGGAAAATATGTTAATCTGTTTCAGAAGGGTCAAATTGTGAAAGAGTGGTTCAGGGAGCCACGAGACATCATTTTCACACATGGATTGGCCACCACAGAGTCCAGACCTGAACCCCATTGAGAATCTTTCGGATGTGCTGGAGGAGACTTCAACTCCTTCATCATCAATACAAGATCTTGGGGGAAAAATTAATGCAACTCTGGTCAGAAATAAATGTTGCAGAAGCTTGTGGAAACAATGCCACAGCGAATGCGTGCCGTAATCAAAGCTAAAGGCGGTCCAACAAAATATTACAGTGTGTGACCTTTTTTTTTTTGGCCAGGCAGTGTATATCGCAGGAAAAAATATTGCAATGTCAGGTTTTTCCAATGGCATGACACTGCACTCAAATGGCCTCCACAGTCACCAGATCTCAATCCAATAGAGCACCTTTGGGATGTGGTGGAACAGGGAGATTCACATCATGGATGTGCAGCTGACAAATCTGCAACAATTGTGTGATGCTGTCATGTCATTATGGACCAAAGTCTCTGAGGAATGTTTCCAGCACCTTGTTGAATCTGTGCCACAAAGAATTTAAGGCAGCTCGGAATTAAAATGTTGTCTATGTATTTTTGGTTATATAGTATATGCTTAACTGAGATGTTTATATGTGTAATGCTGTTAATCTCTTCTTTCTGGTACGTTACAGTTCCACAGCCTCTTGTTGAGATCCACGTCAAGTTACTGCGCAAACTTGGCAAATCAGTAACGCAAGACAAATGGGAAAAGTATCTCGTCAAGGTAATTATCATTTATTATCAATGCATTGAAATAAAAAAAGGTCAGTGAAAGGAATTTTATAATAATAAGAGGACTGCCTTCACTTGTGTCTCTCAGTTAAGACTGTAGTAGATGAGAAAGTGCTGCACACCGGAATGTGTGTCAGCTCTGGCAAACTAATTAGAAAAGTGTTTAATGTTCTGTTGGTTTCCTGTTCTGTTCCTATAACAATGTCAATTGTTAGAAAAGATTCAAAAATCAGATATGATGAATGCAAAATAGAGGAGCTCAGCATTGGGAACTAGAGCTCGACCTACCAAGCCGGTCTAGGACATAACCTGCAAGTTCTGTGGGTTACAGAATTATCAGGAATCCATGCCACCATTAAAAGTCTGGAATTTGTTGTCTGCTGCCTGATGCCTCATAAAATCTCTCACACTAGAGTATATATCCAGGTGGGTTACTGGAACCCTAGAAAGTTTGGTAGTGCTGCCAATGGTTTCCAGTTTTGTTTCCGCCTCTCCTGTGCCTCCACACATGGTGGGGGATAAATCATGTGGTGTCAGCCAGGGGCATTCCAACCTTACGGCAGAGGGCTGCTGATTCATCTCAGAACACCAAAACACCACAGCAGTGATTATTAAGACAATCCCTGTAATGTAATGAATTATCTTAATTAGATGCTTTTATTAGAAACTGCATGTTCAAGCCATTATTTTGTCATTACTACTCTGGACTGTTTATGTGGTGGAATCTGCTGTCACCCAGTAATGAGCAAAGCCATATGAGGGCATGTCCCAAATCATTTACAGTAGGATATAGCCTTTATGCTAGTAGTTCTCTATATGGGATGCAGAATGTGTTGAAAAACGGTTAAGGGACTATTTCAGATATAGACCATAACTAGGGGTGCCTCGTGGTCAAGCAGAGAAAATGTAAATAACTGTGTTAAAATAAACTGATTGCGTGTTCTGTATGTATTTGTAATGCAGATGTGTCAGGAGGTGAACAGTACCTGGTCCTGGGAGCTGGAGAGGAAAGGCTACAGCAAAATGTCCTCCGAGTGCAAGGCTGACATCCTTAAGGTTCATTTAAAAAAATGTCACGTCATTTTTTGGAGCAGTTACACTAACTATACAAACAGAATCTTCTTACAATGTGTCCTAAGTGGGTTTTCATTCATTTAAAGGAAAAATAGCCACAACATCACAGATCCTCCACTATACTTAAATGTGAGGATTTGTTTTTCTTTCAAATAGTTTGAAGGTGGTGTCTGTTACCTACCCATAGGGAAGCAACAAAAGTTCCTCTTCAACAACCAGTGGGATCAAACAGTGTCGTGTAGGCCACTCAAGACTGTGGTAGCCTAGCTGTTAAAGTACTGGACTATGGACAAGAAGGTCAAGGGTTCAAATCCCACCTCTGCCAAGCTGCCACTGTTGAGTCCTTAAGCAAGACTCTTAACCCACAATTCCTTTATTGTACTATTGTATCAATTGTAAGTCACTTTGGATAAGGGCGTCTGTTAAATGGCAAATGTAAATGTAAGAATCACCAACAACGTCCCATTAGAGGGTGAAGAAGAACTCTCTTGACCTTGAAAGACATATTCCAAAAAAGCAAGAAATCGCCTATCAAAGTCTTATACAACCCCAAATCAGAAAAAGTAATAATTCAAAAATCCCACAGTGTTCCTTACATTTACTTTGTCTTTTATTTCATTGCAGGCAGTATGAACCCAATATATTTCATGTTTTGTCTAGTCAACTTCATTTCAGTTGTTAATAATCATCCATTCCTGAATGTCAGATCTGCAACACATTGCAGAAACATTGGTACAGGGGCAATTTGGGGCTAGTAGTGAGGTAAAAAAAACAACAACTAAATAATGATTTCAATCAGGTGACTTCAACAGGTGATTATAATCATGATTTGGTACAAAAGCACTATCCATAAAAGGCACAGAGTAAATGTGTGGAACACTGCATCTACCCTACATAAACCCATACATTTTTGTTACCGAAAACACATTTAAACAAGACCTATTTATTTATTTATTCATTCAGTTTTTAACTTTTTATGCACATACCAAGGGCATTTTGGAGGAATGTTTTTCATGTTTATCATCATAGATGCTAACAGGACTTTAAATACTATACAGTCAAACATGGGTGGGTGGCATCTAATTGTAGATGTAGAGACTTGGTGACCTCCATCTTGTGTAATTTCTGAATTTTGATCACTCTCTGTTTCTCTTCCTGACTGTCTGGAGGTAAAAAACATTCAGCTGCTCTTCCAGACAGCGTTGTAATTGATTAATTCTATATTAATTAGCTTTGTGTACCAACAGTTTAACATCCTGGAGGCTCAGTTGTAAGATCCAGCTGCTGAAAAATGGCAGTTAAACCTACGACCTGACGATGAGGGGGATTCGATTGGACAGGCACCCTGTCCAGGTTGTACCTCTGCCTGCGACCCAGGGAATTCCCCAGGGTTAGGGTCTAGACCACTTGTTAGACCCTTTGACATTGAGAAGGATAAGCGAAGGGATAAACCAGGATGCTTTGCTTTGCTTTGCTTTGCATTCAGGGATCAACTGCACTTGTTGTGTGTTTTGCAGTATTTGTGTGAAAGCCAGTTTGATGATAACCTGAAGTTTAAGACGATGGTGAACGAGGAAGATCCAGAGCTGATGCGCCTGCAGCCCATCGGTAAAGATGAAGAGGGACTTCTATACTGGTTCCAGCAAGACCAGGACCAGAATGTACGGCTGTATGTGGAGGAGCAGGATGACCTGGATGGTTCCTCCTTTAAATGCATCGTCAGGTGAGCAGCAGCTTTGACAGGTTCATTTTATTACATATGAAGGGAAGGGAAATAGGTTTGGTTTAATATTTTCTCATAAGAAGTGATGAAAAATCCAATAATTATTTTTAAATACAGGACCAGGAATGAACTGGCTGACATTTTGGAGAAGCTCAAATCCAGGATCCAACCTGCGGAGATGGAGGGAGAACCACGCGAAGATGCTGCTGCTGGGCCAGGAGACACAGACATGAAAAAGAGTGAGGAGACACGAACCAGTGGCAATAAAAAGATATTCAATTTTCTTACCTACCGAATCGTACAATAATGTTTCATAGAGTCAGACAGTTCCCAATGTGTCATCTCATGCTAAAGTTTAAGCACCCCTGCTCAAATTACTGTCAGGTGGGTGCAACTTGGACACTCTGGAGCCTTAAAAAGAAAGGGAGTCCCCTGGTGAGGTAAACACAGGTGATTGGAACTCAGCCAACTAGATCAGGACTGTACAAATGGGAGTCAGTAACCTATACCACCCAATCTTGCCCTTAAACTAGGGAACTGAGTACTTGGAGTAAACCCACGTGGACATGGGGAGGACATGCATACTCCACACACAAATTACCCAGGTTGCTCCACTGAAGAAATAGGGACCCGGGAACTGTTGCCTGACAGAACACAGAAATGAACTGGTTACTCTTTCCTGGTGGAGCAGAGATTGTGTTACTTTTGCTCGTGGGTGGCTCGCTGGTAGCACTGTCACCTCACAGCAAGAAGATCCTGGATTTGATCCCAGGTGGAGCAACCTGGGTCCTTTTTGTGGAGTATGCATGTAATCCCCATGTCCGTGTGGGTTTACTCCAAGTACTCCGGTTTCCTCAGACAGTCCAAGGACATCCATTCGGTTAATTGATCTTGCTAAATTGGTCTGCTCTGTGTGTAACACTGTGTGTATGTCACCAAACTGGCATTGATGCAAATAGTGACAGTTCCCTAGTTTAAGGGCAAGATTACCCGGTTCTGTTTGTGTTCTGTGTGAGTTCTCAGTTCGTCTGTGTCTAGGTTACTGACTTCCGTTTGTACAGTCCTGATCTAGTGCTGAGTTCCAATCACCTCTGTGTCAGGACTTCTGCCTCATCTCTGTTTGTGTTCCAGCCCTTGCCAGGGGCTTTCACTATTCCAGGGACTTGGCCTGTTGTGCGCATCATTCAGAAAATGAGATTAAACAAAATTAGAAATCAATTTTAGTTTCCTGTGTTTCGGCATAATGTGTTTCAAATTTCAGTTTGGTCAAACATGAATTTAGATTTCGTTGCACCACTACTTGTAACTTGGTTCACATAGTTATTGCCAATACGTTTAATTATTTATTGTCTTTAATTTAGTTACAGGTATTAGTTTTTGAAGTTGTATGTCTTGTGAATTTCTTCCCCAAGGTGAGTGTAAAGCTGTAAAGGGAATCAGCAAGGTGGACAGTGCATCCACACAGGAGGACAAGCCAGTAATAACCAAGGCAGTGTAAATATAAATTCTGACCAAGCTGTCAAAACGGAAAATGAGTCTGTAATTGAGAATATTAAAAAAGAAAAGTCAGCTGATTCGTCTGAACTGGAACAAGATCCCAAAAAGATGCCGGTCACCACAGAGACGCCCAAGTCAGATCAAACTCGTATTATAGACAACAGAGTCAGCACGATTAAGAGCCTGGTGAAGGCTGAGCCCAAGGATTCCGCTCAACACTGGAATGCCATCTCGGTCGTCATGACTCCAGGCTCCACCAATCAGGTGAAGATGGAGAACCACGAGCGGTCCATGAAATGTGACCAGCAAGCCAAGATCCCTCTGAAGAAGAGAGAGCTGAAAAGAAGCGATGATTTTGACAGTCATTACAGCCACGTAAACCAGCACGGTACCAGTAATGGTAATGTCAGTGCTGGTGGGATTATTGTATGCAATCCTGGGGCATCAGAGCACAAGAAAACAGAGCCACCTGTGGTTCCTAAAGACAATTTGCATGTAGCAAACAGCCCTGATAAGGTCCAACCTGTAGATCTGAATAAACGAGTGGGTTTCGGAGTGATTATGGGCCCAATTGAGAAAAAACAAGAGCCTCATGAGACCCCTACAAAGGACAGAAATGGATTACACGGAGAGGATGTGATCTTAAAGACTGAAGTGACTGAAAACATAAGGCAGTCAGTGTTAGTTACAAAACCAAGCCTGACTCAGACCAGTCCTCACAAAGATCAAATGACGAGTGATGAGAACATAAAATCTCAAGCCTCCTTTTTGAAGTGCAGTGATGAAAGGTCAGGGTTAAGATCTGACATTGATGGAAAGGACCACCAGGAAACCCTACTGTCATCCAAAACCCAGCCGTTCAATGCAGGAGAGGTGTCTGGAAAGAGGAGGGCTGAAGACACCATGATCCCAGAACAAGGAACTGGAGATGCGACCACCAGCATTGATCTACAAGAGGAAAGGAGGCGATTCAAAAGAAAGAAACGCTCTGAGAAGTCCAAACTCAAAATGCGTTCCGGAGAAGACGAGGAAGTATCATCTGAGCTTCAGGAGGAAGGAATCCGGCTAAAAATCAAGATCCCTCTGCACAGACGAACCCCCAAGCTCCGCCGCTCAGCCAGAATCTGCAAACCCAGCCTCAAATTGGTTGAGATTCAGGAGAGAAAGAACACGGACCAGGAGGAGGAGAAGAAACGGGACTCGAGCAAGAAAAGCAACACTGATGGACCAATCAAGGCTGGACGGGTAAAGTAAAACTTTCGATTTTAATGAAAAAATTGAGTTGCATTTCCCTCTGGGACAGTGGCATGCTGTTGCCCCACAGCTCCAGACACCCAGGTTTGAGTTTCCTGAGCCAGACCCTCTGTTTGTCCCTGCACCAGAACCCTGTTCTGTCAGTGCCCCAGACCCATGCCGTCTCCAGCTCCAGGCACTCGGTCTCATTCTGTTGGTGTGCCAGACCCTCGGTCTGTCCCTGCGTCAAATTTTGGAAGCAGCTAGACCCCCTGCCAACTTTAAACATCACTGGTGTGGGAGAGACTAGGAATTGTCTGTATTCCTAAATTCTGCCTTGTCAATGGACCCCAAATTACAGGGTCCACTGGGGTATGGTGGCTGGGTCTGTGGCATATGACATAGTGTGTATATGCACTCATTGACAAAAAATTAAAGCACCCAGATAGAAATGTCGGATTGCTACAAAACTCAGCATGCAGTATGTGTATCAGGCAGATATATAAATTATTACAGGTGTGGTCTGATTAGACACTGGGTCTTGCCACATGAGGCTGTAAAATGCTTCCCCTGCTGCTCTGAAATACGCTACTTTTGGGTTAATATACCTCTTGGTGAGAGATGGGTGACTGCTAGACATACTGTCCCAGCCCATAGCAGTCCAGGTTCCTCGTTCATGACATCACTGCAAACAAAGACGACGGTAGCTGGCTTTCAATGGCAGGACACCTAATGGGCACTGTGACAAAAAAAACTGTCTATGATAAACCCCTGGAAATGATCAAGGCAGAGACAGGGGCGTGTAGTGAAGATGCCATCTATGTCTGGATGGTGGACAACAAAACTGTGGGAGCTGCTCGTGCTTGTCAGTGGATCAAGGGATCCTCTCTACTGGTGGTCTGTCTGGGCTGTCCAGAGCCTGTTCATCCTGTGTGCATGCCCTCACGGAGTCACTGCTCCCAACAGCTCCTAACAACTAGGTCAGAACAGCCTAGATGGGCAATTCACTGAAACAACCATCCTGTCAGTCCAATGATGCACCCCTTCTCAGAACTGGGCAAATTGTCTTTGAGTGTGTCATAGAGGCATGTCTAGCGGTCAACAATCTCTCACAAAGGGGTACATTACCCAAAAGTAGCCTCCAAGAGCCTTTTTATAGACAGCAGAGGAAGCACTTTTAGGCCCTCTTCTGGCAAGACCCAGTGTCTAATCAGACCACACCTGTAATCATTTACATATCTGTTTGCAACATAAGAGCATGCCGAGTTTTGCCGCAGACCAACATTTCTGTCTGGGTGCTTTATTTTTATTTAATAATGAGTGTAATTACATCATTCCTGTATATTTTTATCACCCTCCTCCTTTCAACTCTGGTATTATATTGTCATTCCATCCTTTTTAATTGGCTCACTTGGTCTCTCTTATTTCTGTATTGGTCGATGCTTTGCCTTTCTACAACTTTCATCTTCTTCATGTCACTCGTTTCTCACCTGTACTATCATGTGTACTGTTTCTCATCTTTACCAGGTGTGCCAGTAATTCTGGAAGTGGCTGCATGTCAGTCATCAAATTAAGTTGGCTATTAATTCCAAAGTCTTCTGACTCCCGTTCAGGGGAAACGACGGCACAGACGACCTCGCTGGACCAAACCTGCGAAATCCCGCAAAACCATGGCGACTGTGGAGGAAGACGGAGCATATGAGAGCCGATCGGAGCGGGAAGACAAGAAGAGTGAGTCTGAATCAGAGCTCATGGAGACGGCGCCCCCCGAAGATGCGTGCAAGCACTGTGGCCTTCCCAACCACCCCGAACTGGTGAGACATGCCCACTGTTCTTCCCAAAGTCATGTTTATGGTCACTCATGTGGTCACTTACATAGGTTTGTAGCTTATTGCACTGTACATAGAATATCAAAATATAATTTCATCATGTATATAGTGAAGGCTTTGATTACTATAGGGTTTACTTTGCCTCACAAAATTGCACAATATATGAAGGAATCAAGACGCATGAAACATAACTTAAAAAGAGATATGCCTTTTTGGCTTAAGTATTTTTGCCCCCGCAAGACATATCTTGAATACAGAATTTTAATTATGAACCCGGCTCTCTTAACTAGATTGTTACTGCGAGCATAATGTCTTTGCATTGCTTACTTATCCTGTCATATGCAGTGCCTCAAGAAAATGCCTCTTCAAGCAATATCTGACCCTATGGCGTCACTGCTCAATGGCATATGAGGCTGATATTGGCTTCTTATTCACTTTTTCCAGCCCACCTTAAATGTCATTAACAGCATTGAATCAGATGACCTTAATCTCTTAATCTTAATACGTTTTCTGCTGAGGTGTTGGAGTAAGTTACTAGAATTATCCACAGCAGCTCGGCAAACTTTCAAATGTATAGCCTTTTGGTCTGCGTCAGATATTTTAAAATCAAAACACTTCCAAACTTCCAGCACAAGTTTCACGCCTTATTTTTATTATTATTTTTTTTTTGCAGATTCTTCTGTGCGACCTGTGTGACAGCGGTTACCACACGGCGTGTCTCAGGCCACCACTCATGATCATTCCTGATGGGCAGTGGTTCTGCCCTCCATGTCAACATGTGAGTGGGATTATTCTTCCTTGCTTATTTGTTAATAATGATGTTTTCCTTCCTCAACTGTCTGTGTTGTTACACTGTGCTGAAATCCTCAAAAATCTTGTCATAATTGCATCATAATTTTAATGTATAGTGATACCTCGGTTTTCATCCTTAATTTGAAAGCAACGAGTACCCAGCACATTTTTGCCATAAGGAATAATGTAAATTAATCCTTTCCAGACCCCATTACAGGCATTAATGGAGTTGTATTGTGCTGGTTCTCCCTGATTTATGATGGAGATAGGTTCCAACAAATCCAAATCATCATCAGTTAAATGTATCATGAGCCGATGAGAATAATGAGAGTTTGGTGGAGCCGTCTATACAGTATAATAGTGGAGCCTGCGATAAGTAAGTTACTATTTAAAACACTTACATTATATACAGTTGGCCAAAATCTTTAACACAAAGCTTACTTTATAATAAAGCGTTGAACAATTTCATGTCATTTAGTGAGTAATGGATTGAAAGTGAAAAGTAAAAGTAAAACTCGGGGTACTAGCATAGCTGCTAAGCTAATTGCAGCCTGTGTTCTGGCTGATACAGTTTAGTTGTTTCCTACTTGGTTGGCTGTCAGTAGTAACCTTTTTAGGACCCATGGGGACTTATTTGTACTAAGAATACAGTACTATAGATGTAAAAATAAAGAAAAACACGATAAAAATAGAGATAACTGAGAAAGGGCTATTGTGAGTCTGAATCACTGTGTACTGAATGGTAAATTGTGAATTGAGGTTCAGCTGAAATGAGCCACGTGGCTCGACTCATAAAAGTTTAAGAAATTGCGTCGAGAACTGTGACAGATTTTTCTGGTCGAAATGCATTTAGAACCAAATTTGAATTCCAAGGTGGTCGAGAGCTGAGGTACCCCAGTTCCATCTTGAATATTAGAATTAGGTTTGGGTATGCAAAGGTTTGGGTATTTTCTATTATTATTTATGATGCACCGAAATAATAATAATAATTGATGAAAATCAAAACTGGAATTTTGACACACTAAGCTGAAAACCAAGTTTTTTTAATGTTTTTAAATTTCACATAATAAAAAAATATGCAATTATTGGTCTCTTGAGATGGATGAAATGATTCCATACAACATTAATAACATGCTGCAGCTCAAACTGAAACATGTCTAAAATAAACAGTCAATGTGTCTACATGCACTTAATAATCCTATCATAATCGGATTTCTGCAGCTATCCGATTATTCAACTGGTCATGTAAACAGCATACTGGGATTTCCCAGATCCGATTAAGGTCTGGAAATCTGAGCATGAAATCCGATAAAGAGTGCTGCATTTTGGCTCAGTAATGTGTTTTGTTGGCACACGTGTCCTGCTATTCAGATTTCAATCGCTTTTCTCAGTCTGTGCGTAAACCACCACGGCTTCCAGGTTTGTTCATTCTAAGAGACTAGGCTTATTTTGTTCGGGTAGATGGAACTTGTTAGCCTGGGAGGGCAGTCCATCTAAGGGATGGAAACCCTGACAGAAAACCACTGGCCCTCCAAGCTTGGGGGTTGGGTAAGAGACCAACTACCTCCTCCCATAAAAACCAACAAGTTACAGAAACGACGAACATCACCTTGAACCAAGCCCTGGGGGGAGCGGGGACTGCAGACATGTTAGGCACCATGACGACGATGGGTGAAAGCCTACGGGAAGCTCAGCGTACGAAGTCCTTTGCAAGCCCCAAAACTACTCTCACCATTGGACACTGGAATGTGAGGACGATGTATAGAGGAGGAGCAGCAGCACAGATCGCGAAGGAGATGCAAAGGTACAATCTGGATATCCTAGGGATAAGCGAGTGCAGGTGGACAGGAGCAGGAAAAGTGAAGATGAATTCGGGACAAACAGTGATTTTCAGCGATGATGAACAATTGCACGAGGGAGGAGTTGCCATCATGATGAATGAGGAGACCGTGAAATCTCTTACGGAATGGACACCCATAAACAAGAGGATCATAACTGCAAGATTTTATTCAAGACAAAGGAGGGTGACTGTTATACAAGTATATGCGCCACACAACGAGAAGGAAGACCAGGAGAAAAAACGGTTTTACCAAGAACTTCAAGAAACAGTTGATGGGTGCAGCCAAAATGACATCATTGTAATCATGGGCGATTTTAATGCCAAAGTTGGAAACGATAGCACGGGATATGAAAGGACAATGGGTGTACATGGGTTGGGAACACAAAATGAAAACGGAGAAAGACTTTGAGTTCTGTCAGCAGAACGGACTTGTCATCACAGGAACATTATTCCCTCACAAGGACATCCATAAAGCAACATGGACGTCAGCAGATGGAAAAGTGAAGAACTAAATCAACCATCTTCTGATCAGCGGACAGTGGAGGTCATCGGTACAAGACTCCCGAGCACAGAGAGGGGCTGATGCCAACAGCGACCACCAACTGGTGAGGACTCGCATTAGGCTGCGCCTCAAATCACACAGAAACAACAAGAAGGTCAGGCCGAGATTAGACGTTGAACGTTTACGAAACGAAGAAACAAGGAAGAGGTACTGTGAGGCAGTAAGGAGCAAGCTGGAAGAGACCAAGACGGGGAGTGAAGATATAGAGGAGGTGTGGGAGCAACAGCAGAATGCGTATGTTAAGTCCGCAGAAGAAATACTCGGCTTTAGAAAAGGGAAGAACAAGCCATGGAGAAACATCAATAACAGGATTAACAGTACACGTTCGGAGAGAATACAAAACAGAATGAAAGAAGAGTACCGAGAGAAGGACAGGGAGGTAAAGAAGAGTGTGAGGGACGATAAGAGAAGATGGATGGCAGAGAAAGCAACGAGAGCACAGAATGCAGTGGAGAATGGAAGGCAGAAAGAACTGCACAGCATTGTGAGGCAGTTGACAAAGCAAGGAAGCAGACCAACAGCCACAGTGAAGGATAAGAACGGAGAGTTGCTGAAGAGCCAAGAAGCCAGACTGAGGAGATGGAAGGAGCACTTTCAGGAAATTCTCAACAGAGACACGCCGGAGGAACCACCACAGGAGGAAGAGGAAGAGATAGAAGAACTGGATATACAGGTGGAAGCACCAACCATCCAGGAAAATTAAGAGAGCAGTGAAGGACCTAAGAAATGGAAAAGCATCTGGAGCAGACCAGATCACAGCAGAAATGCTTAAAGCAGACATTGAACAGACTAGTAAAGATATGAAAAGGATTTTTGACCTTATCTGGGAGAAAGAGAAAATTCAAACACAATGGACAAAAGGACTCATTTGCAAGATTCCGTAAAAGGGCAACCTTCAGGAATGTGGAAATTGGCGAGGGGTTACCCTACTGCCCTTGGCCATCAAGGTTCTCAGCAAGATGATAATAAACAGGATACAGGCAGGAGTGGATTCTTTGCTCAGAAAGGAACAGGCTGGATTTAGAGCAGGCAGAGGGACAGTAGGCCAGATATTCATCCTTAGGAATATTCTAGAGCAAGTCAATGAGTGGAATGCAACATTGTACGTCCATTTTGTCGACTTCAAAAAGGCCTTCGATTCCATAAATCGTGGCAGCCTCTGGATCATCATGCGCCATTATGGAATCCCTCAGAAACTGATACAGATGGTCAAGATCATTTATGAAGACTTTCAGTGCTCTGTCATCGTTGACAACGAGACGACAGACTGGTTCCCAGTAATCCCCGGAGTGAAGCAAGGATGCTGTATGTCAGGATTTTTGTTCCTCCCCGTAATAGACTGGGTGATGCGAAAAACGGTGGAGGATGAGAGAACTGGGATAAGATGGAATTTCATGAGTATGCTGGAGGACCTTGATTTCGCAGACGATCTCGCCCTTCTCTCCTCAACCATGAAGCATCTACAAAGTAAAACGACAAAACTGGAGGACAACGCAGCCAAAGTTGAACTGAAACTGAACGGACAGAAATGCAAAGTCATGAAAGTCAACGTTAAGAGTGATGACAAGCTGAAGGTTGGAGGACAAGAAGTGGATGAAGTAGAAAGCTTTGCTTATCTAGGCGCAAATGTCACCAAGGATGGAGGAGGCACAGCAGACGTCAAGAAAAGAATAGCCTTGGCCAGCGCACAGATGAAGCAGCTATCAAACATTTGGCAAGCCGGAAACATCAGCAGAAAAACAAAAACATCCCTTTTTAAGAGTCTGGTGCTATCAATACTATTTTACGGGTGTGAAGCTTGGAAGCTGACCAAGGGAGAGAAATTGGACATCTTCCAGACCAAGTGTCTGAGAAGGATACTCAGAATCAGATGGCAGCAGCATGTATCCAACAGACAGGTGCTAGAGATGGCAGGAGTGGAGAAGATCAGCGAGGAGGTTCGAAGAAGGAGATGGAACTGGATTGGGCATGTGCTGAGAAGGAACAGGAATGATGATTGTGCTGTTGCCCTTGAGTGGACACCAGAAGGAAGAAGGAAAAGGGGCCGTCCGAAAACAACTTGGCGGAGAATGGTGGAGGCGGAGAGAAACGGAGCAGGCTGGAGCACGTGGAATTCAGCACAGCGCTCAGCTGCAATACCGAACCAAGGTGGAGGAGCGATGTTTCAGAAAAGCCCTTTGTGGGTGCCCTCCTGGCCCAACAGTGAGAATTAAAGAGGAAGGGCTTATTTTGGGCTTTTGTTTTCTTAATTGACCTTGTTTTGCTTTAGTTTTACCACTGGCAGGATTTCTGGCCAAAAAACCCCGAATTTTAAAATGCAACAGAATAAAACGCAAATGGGCTTATGTAGACCTTCATGAAAACTGAATGCCAGTAACCGTTATTTTCCGGGCCTATAAAGTGCCCCGGTTAATAAAAGGCCTTATGAATGTGAAACAAAACTCTTAAAGGTTTCCGTCGGAAGCTCAGTTTGGTCTTCTTTGCCTGGCGCAGGGCATCTTCTTGCTTCCTCCACTTCCGTATCATTGATTCGTTAATGTTGAATTCTCTCACAGCTGCTCTATGTCCATGTTGACTGATAGCGTTGAGTTTGAAATCCGCTTCGAAAATGAATGGATGCACACACCGTAATGTTGAAGCACATACCGTATTACTCTGCGATGTTCCTGACTATGGTTGCCGTAAGCTTCGTAACTTACCAAGGCCGTGCTAAAACATTATGACAGATTTATGAGCGCCGTGTACCATCTACAATCGGTTCTAGGTCTGAAAGCACAACCAGAATTGATTCATACATTAGGCGCATCGCATTTTAAGGCGCACTGTCGATTTTTGAGAAAATTCAAGGATTTTAAGTGCGCCTTATAGTCCGAAAAATACGGTATATGCTCGAGGAAATTACGAATTTGATTCTTAAATGTTTATTTAATTATTACATTTTATTTAAATACAACTTCAAGTTTACGTCACATTATTCTTTTAAATAACTGACTAGTTGTTCTGTCTCACTTCTCTCTCCCCTGCCCGATGCCTGCATCTGGATATGAACTGAATGTTCATCTTTGTTTCAGGGATAAGAGGAAGGCCTTCACTCATGAATGGTGACTCTTAACTGGAACAGGAATGTGTATTCATACGGTGTCTTCTGTACCATGGCACATTAATTAGAACAGTAGTTCCGTTAGGGTTTTGTTCTGTTCCAATAATAAGCACACTCCAAAATCAGTTTGAGCCACGAATGAGATGCAGGCAGCGGCGAGTGAGAGAGAAAGAAGCGTAGGAAGTGCTTGCTATGTTCTATGTGCTCCCCTCGTTTTTGCACACTCGTGAATGCTCCTACATTAAAGGTACTAAAGGTTCCATTAAAGGTTCTTCTTTATTAGAGTGTGTATTTATTTATTTATTTGATTATATTTTTTTGTACTTTTATACATAAATGGGTGCTTCTGTAACATCTGCAATTTCCCCCTGGGATCAATAAAGTATTTCTGATTCTGATACTATTTGTTTGCTATTTGTGTTCGTCCCTGCTGCCTGCCCTAGTGTAACATGCAT
The DNA here is from genome assembly GCA_025084515.1 of Ancistrus triradiatus. NCBI lineage: Eukaryota > Metazoa > Chordata > Actinopteri > Siluriformes > Loricariidae > Ancistrus > Ancistrus triradiatus. Next base: position 80,240 of record JAJAGP010002828.1, read on the forward strand.
ACCTTATTTCAGGCAAAAATTTTACTCTTTTTTTCCCCTTTCGCCCCAAAAACCATTAAGTGTTATTTTTTCCACCTAATACCGCCAGGACTAGAGAGAGTTTCTGCAGCAGGTCTCAGTAAGCATATGCACACGGTTAATACCTGACACACACTGCATATTTTACGTTGATCTTGATTTACCTTCAACACAAAATGACTCACCAATGACTCCAAACCAGATAGCCCCTTATTAGCAGGATGCCTGGTCCTCTTTATTTGGTATAAACAGGTTTGATCACGAGACAGGATAAAAAGCTTAAACGTGATTGCAACTGTGTTTGTGTTTTCAGAAGTTGCTGTGTGAAAAGCTGGAGGAACAGCTGCAGAATCTGGACGCGGCTCTGAAGAAACGGGAACGGGCTGAGAGGAGGTGCAGATTCCTTAAACGGCACACACGAACACGTTATAATCTACGCAGGCTCAGGATTCACAAAACAGTAACTGACAGCCGGAGTAAATAAATAAATAATAACTGCCAGGTCGTGTAACTCACTTCATTTGTTTCAGTAATTTAACCATTTCACTTTAATTTTGTAGTTACAATTTTTTTCATAATTTCTGAATTTTAACAATTTACATCACCAAAAAAATAACACACTCGGATAGAAATTGCTGCCAAACTCGGCATGCAGTTATGTCTCAGGCAGCTATGTAAATGATTACAAGTGTGGTCTGATTAGAGACTGGGCCTTGACACGTGAGGGAGTCGAAGTGCTTCCACCGCTATAAAAATTCTCTCAGATGCTACTTTTGGGTCGAGTACCTATTGGTGAGAGATTGTTGACTGGTAGACTTGTCTCTGCGATGCACTCACACCACCAGTGAGCATTGTTTGTGACAGCATAACGTGATTCTGATTTACTTGACAAAGGGTGTCACACAAACACAACCACAATTAGAAGAAAGATAAAACACCTATTTCAACGTATTTTTTTTGTGGAAAAACCATGTGCAAGCTGTTATCCCATGGACCAGGCATGTTGTTAAAAAGTTTAGAGTGCTGATTTGGCTCGTCTTTCGTCATACAGTAATGAGCAAAGATGCAAAACAATGTCTAAAATCAAAACTATAGTATTTCCTATAGGGTTATATATTTGCATATGTAGAATGTAGCATGTAGGAATAAGTGATTATGGGACAATTTTGGAGACAACCCATAACTGCGGGTGCGTCACATGGTCTCCCTGGTACAGTTCCCAGTTGGGACTTAGCATTAAGTTCCGGTCTAGCATTGGTTCTTGACTTGGACCCAATGCTGCTAGTTCAGCCCTGGATTAAGTAGGTATCTTTATAAGCGGGGGATTAAGTTAAGTAATTAGTGCAAGTGCATTAATTTTGACTCCCTTAAAAAAATTATATTTTTTTAGGCGTATTCATTTCTTTCTGTTTATTATTCCATTTATTTATTTCTTTGTTCATAATGACATTAATAATGTCAGTCAACTTCACAGTAGCTTGTTATTGCTGTGAACAACACAGCAAAAAAGTATTTAGTCAGTCACTGATTGTGCAACTTCTCCGACTTAGAAAGATGAGAGTGATCTGTAATTTTCATCATAGGTACACTTCAACTATGAGAGACGAAATGAGGGGAAAAAAAATCCAGGAAATCATATTGTAGGATTTTTAAAGAATTTAATTATAAATCATGGTGGGAAATAAGTATTTGGTTACCCACAAACAAGCAAGATTTCTGGCTCTCACAGACCTGTAACTTCTTCTTTAAGAAGCTCTTCTGTCCTCCACTCGCTAACTGTATTAATGGCACCTGTTTGACCTCGTTATCAGTATAATAGAAACCTGTCCACAGCCTCAAACAGTCAACCATGGCCAAGACCAAAGAGCTGTAGAAGGACACCAGGAATAAAATTATAGACCTGCAGCAGGCTGGGAAGAGTGAATCTACAATAGGCAAGCAGGTTGATGTGAATAAATCAACTGTGGGAGCAATAGTAAGACATACAAGTCCAATGATAATCTCCCTCTATTTGGGGCTCTACGCAAGATCTCATCCCATGGGGTCAAAATGATCATGAGATCGGTGAGCAAAAATCCCAGAACTACACAGAGGGACCTGATGAATGACCTGCAGAGAGCTGGGACCAAAGTAAAAAGGCTACCATCCGTAACACACTACGCCGAGAGGGACTCGGGATTCTGCAGTGCCAGGCGTGTCCCCCTGCTTAAGCCAGAACATGTCTAGGCCCGTCTGAAGTTTGCCAGAGAGCATATGGATGATCTAGAAGAAGATTGGGAGAATATCATGTGGTCAGATGAAACTGAAACTTTTTGGTAAAAACTCAACTTGCCGTGTTTGGAGGAAGAAGAATTGCGCCATACCTACTGTGAAGCATGGGTGGAAACATCATGCGTTGGGGCTCTTTTTCTGCACATGGGACAGGACGACTGATCCGTGCTAAGGCAAGAATGAACGGGACCATGTATTGTGAAATTTTAAGCCAAAACCTCCTTCCATCAGTGAGAGCATTGAAGATGGAACATGGTTGGGTCTTCCAGCATGACAATGATCCCAAACACACCGCTCGGGCAACGAAGGAGTGGCTCCGTAAAAAGCATTTCAAGGTCCTTCAGTGGCCTAGCCAGTCTCCAGACCTCAACCCCATAGAAAATTTGTGGAGGGAGTTGAAAGTCCGTGTTGCCCCAAAACATCACTGCTTGGTATCAAGTCGACATCCTGACTTCAATTTAAGGATGTTATTGACCTTTTCCAAGGGCCCTGACACAACCCCATGCCATGAAAGACCCTGGCTTTTGGACTTGTAGCTGATAATAGTCTGGATGGTCCTTTTCGTCTTTGGTCCAGAGCACACACCGTCCATTTTTCGACTTCTCTTGGCTTGAAGACATCTGGGATGAATCATCACACAGTGGAAATGTGTATTGTGGTCAGGTGAATCACTATTCCAGATCTTTTTTGGAAAACGTGGACGCTCTTTGCTCCAGAATAAAGATGAAAAGGACCTTCCAGCCTGTTATCAGCAAAAAATCCGAAAGCCAGGCTCTGACATGGTATGGGGTTGGGTTAGTGCCTTTGGCAGAACTCCTTTTCAGTTCTGTGATGGCAGCATTAATGGAGAAAAATTTGAGATTTTAGAGCCACGTATTCTGCCTTCAAGACATCTCTTCCAGGGACGTCCTTGCAATTTTCAACAAGACAATGCAACACAAGCCAAAACAGGAAAACGTTAAGACTGAAATATGCAAATCCCTTCCAGTCCTTCTTTGAGGAACATAATTTTTGAAATGTTGAAAAACATTTTCACACATTTTTTGATAAACTGGAGATCCTCTGCCCATCTTTGCTCCTCAAAGACTCGGCCTTCTGTGAATACTGCTTTTGTACCAAGTCATGATTATAATCACCCGTTGACACCACTTGTTTGAAATCATTATTTAGTTGTTTTTTTGTTTTTGTTTAACCTCATTACTAGCCAGAAATGATCCCTGTCCCAACTTTTTTTTTTATGTGTTGCAGGCCTGAAATGCAGGAATGGATGTCTATTAACAAAATAAATTAATTAATCTGAGAAAACATTAAATATCTTGGGTTCATAGTGTCTGCAATGATATAAAAGTCAAAGGAACTTTGATTTTTACTGATTTGTACATTTTTAGGTCATATTTATTCTGAAATATAGAAAATTTGAAAGGGTTTGCAATCATTCAGACATGACTGTTATACAATTCCATCTTTGATTTTAAGGAGTTGAAATACCTCAAAGGTTATTGTGGGAAATCAAAGAGTGGTGGCTATAACAGAGTTGGCTATATTTATAGCTAATAGAGAATGTAAAACGGATACTAAAAAAAATGTTGCAAACATGCTGACCACTCACAGATCGAATAACGTTGATTATCTTTTCAATCTCAGGAATGTTAAGCTCAGGGATATGTTAGATGGTTAGTGAACAGTCGGTTCTCTTAGTCAGCATGTGTGATGTGGCCATCAAGACCTGAGCCACTTTAATGAGGACCAAATCAACATGTCCAGGAAACTGGATCGGTGCGTCTCCTAAACAGCAGGGCTTGTGGGGTGTGCCTGGTCACCTACAGCAAGGGACAAACCACCAACAGACAACACAAATGCGCTTGTAATAGGCATGTGAGTGTCAGAAATGGACTTTGGATCAATGGAAGTAGGCACTTCTGGTCTGATGTGTCCTCTTTTCTATTACATCATGTGGATAGTCGGGTACATGTGCACCATTTACCTGGTGAAGTGATGGCACCAGGAAGCACTGTGGGAGGAAGATGAGCTGGCACATTGGTTGGGAAGTTCATCACGGGGTTGGTAGGAGTTGCTGTTGAAGAATCAGGGAAAGATCCCCTGACTGGCCTCTCCTCCCTGAGAAGACCAAAAGTATTGCCGCACATGCCATAATCTTTTCGTTTGCCACATTTCAAGCACTGTTGTAGTTCCTTCCATAAATGCAGATCTAGTTATTATTATTATGGCATCTAGGTGGTGCTATTATGAATATTATGAATAGCCTGATTGCATGGGGATTTGAAAGCCGCAGCTGTTTGTTTTTAAGGTTCAGCAGTTCAGGTTAGTATTTTTTATATACAGCTTCCTACAGGATACAATAACAATCTTAAGTATAATTGTGTGTGTGTGTGTGTGTGTGTGTGTGTGTGTGTGTGTGTGTGTGTGTGTGTGTGTGTGTAGACGGGAGCGTCTGGTCTATGTGGGCATCAGTGTGGAAAACATCATCCCCAATCCGGTAAGCGTTTATCAAATTAGCATATTTCTCTGGACAATAAGGCGTATTTCTACAAACACCTGTTTTTGTTCATACATTTTATACTTTATTTCTAACAGGATGCTGATGCTGAAGAAGGAAAGCCAGAGAAACAGAAAGGTGCAAAGAAAAGTAAGAATCTGGAGAGGAGATCGACGAGGAACAGGAAGTCCATCAGTTACAGGTGCTTCATACTAGACGTGATCCAGTTGAGTTCACTCAATTCAAATGAGTCACTGAGGAGAAATAACCAGTCAGTGCCTGCAAAGTGTTTTTAGTGAATCATTTTTTCAGAGTCAGTGTTTGAATCAGCGAAATGTTTGTTATAAAGGTTTGTGTTAGAATCAGTAAATCATTTGTTCAGATGGTCAGTGTTTAAATCAGTGAGTTGTTTTGATAAAGGTCTATGTTTGAGCCAGTGACTCGTGTTATAAAGGTCTTTGTTTGAATCGTCGAATTATTTGTTCAGATGGGTAACAGTTTGAATGAGTGAATTGTTTCTTATAAAGGCATGTGGTTGAGAATAATTTGCTATAAAGGTCTGTGTTTGTCAGTGTTTGTTATAATGGTCGGTGTTTAATCACTCATCGTTTGTTATATAGGTCGGTGTTTGAATCAGTGATTTGTTTGTTCAGAGGGTCAATGTTTGAGTAAGTGAATCGTTTGTCTGAGTCAGTAACTCATCTGTTATGTAGATCTGTGTTTGAGTTGGTGAATTGGCTGTTATAGAGGTCAGTGTTTGAATCAGTGAATCATGTTATTTGGAGTCGGTGTTTGACCACTCTGTCATCTTGAGTCACCTGTTATTCTTATTTTATTCCTCACATATTAATTAATAACTTCTGCTTTTCAGGTTTGATGACTTTGATGAAGCGATTGACGAAGCGATAGAGGAAGACTTCCAGAATGCAGAGGTTGGAGGTGGGGAAAATGTACAGTCAGTTCCAGAAGTAATGGTACCCTTGATGAAGATCATTATAAAGTTCATGATGCTTTGTGTCATAAGAAGGTTTGAGTAGGAAAAGCAGCCACAGCACAAATCTTCTCTCAAACTTCTTTCAAATCGATTTTTCTCTTCTGACTAGAGAATCAGATTCCAGACAGTTTTGTTACAGCTCTGGCTGGTCTAATGTGTTTTTAACTTTATCTGAATAAAAGTACTTTTCATGCAGCTGTATTTCAGTAACATATCTTACACAAGACATTTCCATAACCTCTTTTTGCCCTTCTTTATCAAGGGTGCCAGTCATTTTTGACATAACTGTATATGCTTGTGTGGATTCAAGAAGGCATTCCTGTTAATTGGTACTCAGAGTGGAATATTTTCTGTAATGTTTGCCATTATTTCTGTAGCTGTGGGTCGTAGTAGGGACACGACCCCCATCACAGTCCAGCAGGACAAGGAGCCGCCTAAAGAAAGACACCCTGTGAGAACGTCGGCTCCTCGCAGGAGAAAACGCCATCGGAGACTCAACGATCTGGACAGTGAGAGCACCCTGGACGAGGAGGAGAGCGAGGACGAGTTCCAGCTCAGTGACAGGTAAGACAGGTCGTACAGTTGCAGGATACAGCAACTGGTGCTTTAATGGGAGATATTGGCACGGGTGTGATGTTGTCGTAGGCACCAGGCCGCATCTCTATCTCACGTTAAAGCACCGCCTCGACTGTGTTATTGCGATTATACCACAGTTCCGTTATCGCCATTTATTGTTAGATTTTAAGATAAAGAGGACAGAAAAACGATTTGTTTATCAGCCTTCCGCGAGGCAAAATAGTTCCATTCTATCGTTACCCCGCTGCTAAAGCCCTTCAGTCATTAAAGTCAAGGCACAGAATTAACAATAACTGTTTATTATTAAAAATAAAGTTTATTTACATTCAGCAAATAAAATGGTTCGGGTTTATAAGGCAGGCTGTTACTAAGATGCACTATTCTACCGACTGAAGCAAATGAGATCCTGGTGTTATAACCAAAGTCTAGGATCCCGTTTCATTAGCGATTGCATGATTAGCGATGTATGATGAAGCTCTTAATGTTAATCTTATCAGTCAGAAATGTAACGGCAGACTAAGAGCATCAGCAGCTTTGCTGTGTTAAGAGCTGGACTTAACAAATAACATAGAAATACCTGTCATATGAACCTCCAATCAGCTGTGGATGGTGTTTAATGAAAGATGCCGAACCTTTGAGCCAGTCCCATGTGTTTGAAGTCCCGTGTGCCCTGGAACAGGTTTTCATTAAGAATATCTGTACTTTGCTCCATTCAGCTTTCCCTCAACCCTGACCAGTCTTCCTGTCCCAGTCACTGAAAAACACCCCCACAGCATGATGCTGCCACCACCATGCTTCACTGTAGGTATGGTACTGGGCAGGTGATGAGCAGTGCCTGGTTTCCTCCAGGGGCCAAAAACCAATCTTGTTTTCATCAGGCCAGAGAATCTTGTTTCTCACAATCTGAGAGTCCTTTGGGTGCTTTTTTGCAAGCTTCAAGCAGGCTTTTATGTGTCTTTTCCTGAGGAGAGGCTTCTGTCTGGCCACTTTGCGATAAAGCCCAGATTGGTGGAGTGCTGCAGGGACGGATGACCTTGTGGATGGGTTCTCTCACCTGTACCCAGGATCTTTGGAGCGCAACCAGAGTGACCACTGGGCTCTTGATCACCTCTCTTACCAAGGCCCTTCTCCATGATTGCTTACTTTGGTGGGGCTCTAGGAAGAGTCCTGGTTGTTCCAAACTCTTTCCATTTAAGAATTATGGAGGTCACTGTGCTCTTGGGAACTTTTAGTGCAGCAGAAGTATTTTGTAGTCTTCTCCAGATCCGTGGCTCTACACAATCATGTCTCTGAGCTCTACATGAATTTCTTTTTTTCTCATGGCTTGGTTTTATGCTCTGATATGCATTGTTAGCTGTGAGACCCTATATAGAAAGGTGCATGTCTTTCCAATCATGTCGAATCAACTGAATTTACCACAGGTGGACTCCAATCAAGGTGTAGAAACATCTCAGTGTCATATGGAAATGCTTATGTGGACGCATAATATGCTTTCCATTTACATTTGTATTGAATGCGGTCAAGATCCATCTCTGACCACCTTCAGATGTGGTTTGAGTGACCCAATCACAGTGCATCTTGAGTGTGGTTACACCTGGCATTTCATGCAGTCAAGTGAAATCTGAATGTGATCTGATCACCAACAATGCATCTTATTACAAGGTGGAAACAGGCTCAGATATACAGACAGATGTAAATGCCTTATTTTTCATTTGGATACACACCTTATTGGTGAACATATTTTTATATATATATATATATATATATATATATATATATATATATATATATATATATATTTTACTGGCCGATTCCAGTTTTTTTCCGATTCTGATGTTTTTTTTTCTTCTGTCCAAGAATTAAAATTGACAGCACACACATTTTTGTTCAACATTTATTTTAATGGAAACTTCTTCCATTAAGAAGAAAGATAGCAGCAGCTGCTGGCTTGTTTCTGGCTCTGCACTCTCAGCAGAGTTAGTTTTAGCTTTGTTAAATTCCACATATTCAGCGAGGTGATGCTGTTTGGAATGTCTTAGTACTGTTCTGGATGTGTTCAGAGTTCTTCCTCCACTTTCCTCAGGTATATTGCAAACAGCACACACTTACTGTGAAGACCATGGCTGTAACCTAAATAACACCATTTCACTGCTCCCTCACTAGTATTGCACTATACAGGAAGAGACACTTTAGTGCATTCCTCAGTAGCATTGGAGCACAACTGAAATCTAACACTTCCTCGTCATCAGCGTGTGTCAGCACCGATTTTTGTCTCATAAACAAAGACACAGTTTAAAGCTTGAACTGTGTTTAAAGCAGAATTGAACTGTGAAGTGTGGGTATCTGTAATGGAATCGGGTATGAGAGACTGATCGGCCAATCACCCTGAAAACTGCTCACTTCCGGTCACTGGCCGATCGACTGGTGCATCTCTAGGACATATGCCAATAAAGAGAGCCATTTGAGGTACCTAAAGAAGCTGTGTGGACTGTTTCACCTTCTTTTTCCACAAATGCTGTGCTTGCAGAGCTGAAGCCTGAGTTTTCATTTTCAATGCATATAAAAAGGTTGCTGCTGTCACTGGGAACATGAATGTCTGTGTTTGGCTGTTAAACTTTGATTTTTGCTCCTGTTTTTATCAGTATTTAACTACATTATTAAACCAGTGTGTTCAGTGATACCACAGGTTTGATTTGGCTTTAACTACAATAAAGATTACTACTTTCTAAAATAACTAGTCGACCAGTACAATCATGGAACCTCTGACGAGGGGTGCCAAACCCTTTGCATAAGACTGTATCTAACAATTCTTGTGGGCAGTGCCCAGACTTGTTCATAATTATTAATTTGGACAGTATTTACGGTACAAGTGATACAGGAGCTCCAGTTTTAGGTTGAGGTCGTTGGTCACTTATGGGCTTACCAGCTTCCTTCAGATTTTTTGATTAGTTCTGTATGCTGTTTGCAGCATGGAGGAGGAAGAGTTTGTAGTGTCAGGTGACGACGGAGGCAGTGATGCCGACGCTGCATCCTGGGATGGGAGTGACCACGGAAGCGTTTCTAGCAGCGTTGACCATGCAGCTCCTACCAGGAGAACTTCAAGGAGCATCAGAGTTCAGAGAAGCAGGAGGAGCACGAGGAGGTCATCCAAGCGACACCAGAGGTCTTCAGAGGAGGACGAGGAGGAGGAGGAGGAGGAGGAGGAGGAGCTGGGTCTGTAGTTTCTTTTGTGGCTTTGTTGCCATTGGTATTTGTGAAAGTGCCTCCTTTAAATATTTTTAATGCAATTTTACACTAAATTACTTTTATTCCTGCTATCATGGTTTGTAGGTCAGTAGTCTTGTGCAAATGTCAAATTCACATTTATTTATATAGCACTTTTTTACAGCAGAGCATTGTCTAAAAGCAGTGAAAAAGTTTGTATGGTTTGTGTTAGTGAGGGAATGCTAAGCAGCTTTAGCGTTACTAAGAGCATGTTTATACTCTGCCATGCTATTCCTCCAAGCAGTCTGAAATACCTCCAACAACAAGGTTATCTATATCGATACCAAATGTTAATATTAGATGTAAGTTATGATTACAGTGGTGAGTCGGTCCCATCACATTCTGAGTGATGCATTTAGTTTAATTCTAAAATTGACTAAAATGCAGTTTACATGGCTCTAGCTAATGTTCCAAGTGAACATTAAAATCACCTACAGTTGAAGCTTTATCAGTTGCAAGTACTAAAGAGGAACTACAATTAGCAAATTCCTGAAGAAACCTGAATAGGGACCCAGAGGGTGGTAAATAGTGGTAAGATATAAGAATTACATTTACAGCATTTAGCAGACGCCCTCATCCAGAGTGACTTACAATTGATACAGTTTTACAATCCAAGCTATTGTGGGTTAAAGGCCTTGCTCAAGGACCCAACAGTGGCAGCTTGGCAGAGGTGGGATTTGAACCCTGGTTTTTTTGGTCCATAGTCCAATACCTTAACTGCTAGGCTACCACAAAATTAAGATTCAGTATTTCAAATGAATTAGCATTGTATTGAGATTTAGCAGTAACGCTAAAAAGTAAAAAGTTTCTGCCAAAAATGGTGGGTTCCCCCCATGACCATTAGGACAAGGGTTTTGAACATGGCTATAATTTGGGAAAGGTGGATTCAGTTAAGGCTAAATATTCAAATCGTCTAGTCCAAGTTTCAGTACAACAAAATTGTAAACAATTAACAGTAATAATTTCAGTTACAATAGCTGTTTTAGTTGTAAGTGGTCTAATGCTATGTAGACCCAGTTTGGGTGTAAGACATCCATTTTTGTTAGAGCTATTTTATTTATACTAATGCGGTTATTAAAACAAAGTTTTAATAAAAGTGTGTTGTTTTATAGTTTACACTATCAAACAATACAGGAAATAATTCTCAATATCACTGAGTTTTGGGTGACAGTGCATGGCAACTAGCAGACAGTTGATTTAACTTGTTTGTTTGTTTGTTTGTTTCTTGGCCCTGGCAGCATCCCTTTGACCACCCCTGATCTAGTTACATGCTTTGCTGATTTATCACCATGTCAGCACAACCTTTGCAGAAACATACTTAAATATGACATATTTAATGAACCATAAATAAGCCACTTCAATTCTGAGTCCTTTCTAACATAATGAGGGTGGGAAGATGTTTGGGGAATCATTCTCGGTGCTGGAACAGAGATCCCCCTGCTGGCCTTGCAATGGACTGGAGCCCCATCTTTTTCCTGTGTTCTGTGTTTTCCAAATAGGAAGCGAAGCACCCAATCTCCTGTGACCCTGACCAGGGTGAAAAAACAGTCCATTTGACCAGGGCGCTTAAATTAAGCATAAAATTGGAGAGTAAGCATAGAAAGGACAGCAGTTAAACGAAAATTGTCTCTTGTTCTTCTGATTGTAGAAAGTGAAGGCTCTAGCGAGGTAAGTGATGGTGAAGTGAACCTGAGCAGAAGGAGGTCAAGGCGCAGCCGGAAAACCAAGATCAACTACTGTGAAACCTCAGAGTCTGAGGGGTCGCACCAAGCCCCAAAACCCAAAATGAAGCAACTGCCTCGGTGCGGCGAAGCCTCCAGTTCCAACAGTGAGTCTGAGCTTCAGTCAATCTACTCTCTGGGGTCTACAGTGCCTTGCCTCTCACCCTCGTCAAGCTTAAAATTTGACAAATGTCTTGCCAGAAATGAAATTGTACTGCACTAAGTTGCCAACCTTCAGATAGGTCAGTAGGTGGCACTTTAATCTTTAAACTTGTGATTCCAGATGATGTACAGCCCCTCTCTGTTATGCGCAGTATCCTGAATAACCTTAAACAATTGTATTTATCTGTGTTATTTGAGCCCAAAACTGCAAGTACATTATGTCATTTTTGTCAGATTATACCGGTGATTCTACATATGGACTTTAAACATTAACTTCCACTTCGGATATATAGGTCTGATAGGAGTCTGGTCTTGTATGGCTGGAAATAAGTGTCCGGCGGAGTGAACAAACTTGTAATGACTTTTATTCAATGTATAAATTATTATATACAATTATTTATTGTAATGACTTCATGTGCTTCGAGTCATAGAAACAATCGTCAGTCAGTCTGACTCCTTCTCAAATTTGCTTGAGTGAATAGAAACTGTACATGTACATACAGTGGTGCTTGAAAGTTTGTTAGAATTTTCTATATTTCTGCATAAATTTGACCTAAAACATCATCAGATTTTCACCCATGTCCTTAAAGTAGATAAAGAGATCCCAGTTATACAAATGCAATAAAAATATTATACTTGGTCATTTATTTATTGAGGAAAATGATCCAATATTACATATTAGTGAGTGGCAGAAGTATGTGAACCTTTGCCTTGAGTATCTGCTGTGACTCCCCTGTGCAGCAATAACTGCAACTAAACGTTTCCTGTAACTGTTGATCAGTCCTGCACACCGGCTTGGAGGAATTTTAGCCCATTCCTCCGTACAGAACAGCTCCAACTCTGGGATGTTGGTGGGTTTCCTCACATTAACTGCTCGCTTCAGGTCCTTCCACAGTATTTCTATTGGATTAAGGTCAGGACTTTGACTTGGCCATTCCAAAACATTAACTTTATTCTTCTTTAACCATTCTTTGGTAGAACGGCTTGTGTGCTTAGGGCCGTTGTCTTGCTGCATGACCCACCTTCTCTTGAGATTTAGTTCCTGGACAGATTTTCCTTTACAATTATCTGATATAATTCATTGATCCATCAAAGATGACAAGCCGTCCTGGCCCAGATGCAGCAAAACAGGCCCAAACCTCGATACTACCACCACCATGTTTCACAGATGGGATAAGGTTCTTATGCTGGAATGCAGTGTTTTCCTTTCTCCAAACATAACCCTTTTCTTTTAAACCAAAAACTTCTAATTTGGTCTCATCCATCCACAAAACATTCTTCCAGTAGCCTTCTGGCTCATCAATGTGATCTTTAGCAAACTGCAGACGAGCAGCAATGTTCTTTTTCGAGAGCAGTGGCTTTCTCCTTGCAACACTGCTATGTACACCATTGTTGTTCAGTGTTCTTCTGGTGTTGGACTCCAGAACAGGGTGCCCACTCACACCTGATTGTCATCCCATTGATTGAAAACACCTGACTCTAATTTCACCTTCAAATTAACTGCTAACATTAGAGGTTCACATTCTTTTGCCACTCACTAATATGTCATATTGGATCCTTTTCCTCAATAAATAAATGACCAAGTATAATATTTTTGTCTCATTTGTTTAACTGGGGTCTCCTTATCTACTTTTATGACTTGTGTAAAAATCTGATGATGTTTTAAGTCATAGTTATGCAGAGAAATAAAAAATTATAAACTGTTCACAAACTTTCAAGCACCAGTGTACATGGTTCTGTTCATTGTGAAATGTGATTGTACGATCAAACAGGCTGCTCAGTAAAACACATTTATGTCAGCATCAGGTATGAATGTCATTTTGTCTATTTTTCTGTAACCACGCTATGTCTCCAAACCTGCCTCTCGCCAAAAAACATGAAGCCATGAAAGCCTCTTTGTCTCTGTCTGGTGCAGTAAAGTACCTAGAAAAGGGGGTGTGGCCACTGTGTCTGCTGTACCTAGTAAAGAGGGCATTACCTCCAGCTGTCAGTCACAGATAAATACAATTGTTTATTGTATTCTATCTTTTATTCCAGCATCTCCGCTTTCCAAGGACTCGGAGCAGGAGGAAGAGCCTGACTTGAGGAGCAGAAGGCAGGGCAGTAAGAGGCAGTCCATGAGGGAGGACTCCAAACAGAGGCACAAACGGATTAAACCAGCGAGAAGCTCCAGCGACGAGGAAGAGGAGGATGAAGGGGAATCAGATGAGGCAGGAGGCACAGGTGCATCTAACAGGGAAGAACGTCCACTTCATAAGAGACCGAACCGCATAGAGACGGACGAGGAGGACGAGGTTGAGGATGAAGAAGAGGTGGAGAGCAGGCCGGTGAGGCAGAGGGGCAGCAGGGTTACGGACTTGAGGCAGCGAAGCTCCAGAGCATCCTCTAGAAGCTTGAAGGATTCAACGCTGAAGCACAATGGCCTGCTTCCCGTGCGGCCTTCAGCTCAGGATGAAGATGAGGAGGCAGAGGAGGCAGAGGAGGAGGAGGAGGAGGAGGAGGAGGAGGAAGAAGAGGAGGACCTCTCTGCCGCTACAGACTTTGTAAATTTTGTTTTTGACAGCGAACAGTTGTCGTGACCTAAAGGAGAGGGGTTTTTTGGCTTAATTTTCACACCTCTGGTGGACGTTACACGTCCTCTTCATGTTTTTCACAAAGTCGGACCAATTCAATCCAGAGGACTCATGTGACTACTAAACCATAGTTCTACACGTATAGCAGGGTCACATCCTGATTATGTGAATGTCATTAAGGGCGGAGCTTCAGTTCAGTTCTTTTTCATTTAGCCAACAGAGCGCAAAGGAGATCAATTACGTTTTCACCACTCTGGATCTTAGCACCACTGTAGAAAGTCCATCCATCCAACAATAACGATTACTTCAAAGCAAAAATAAAGCCCAGGAAAAAAGCTGACCATACAGTTTGTATTTTAAGACAGAAAGTACGGATTTCATAATGCAATGGTTTAGTTTTACTGTTTGTACTGGGTCAAATTAATTTGCATTGTATTAGCATGTTTTAGGCTATTGCAAAAGTGGGCGGAGTAGGTGTTCAGGGCTCTTTGAAGACCTCAACAATCACATTAGTTGTGTCCCAATCAGGGTCTGTGCGGACTGTGAAGGCGTATCCCTCGAAGGCTGCATAGACCACAGTGAAGGCCGAACTAAAATGAGACAGTTTGCTCTACAGAGTTCTTGTTTGCGTGACCAGCACGCAGTGAACATCGAGATATGTTGGCCTTCCTTTCCATGGAAAAGAAGGGCGCATTTCTCAGTAAATGAAGGAGGACAGCTGCTGTGATGTAATTGGTCTTCAAATGCAGCCTCCAAAGAATGCAGCCCCTGAATTGGAGCACAGCCAAGTTACACCAACTTTTCTGATCGGTTGGTTGTGTTTCTAGTCGGCAGGTCTGTTTAGAAGTCCTTTAGCAGTCCCATTTGGAACACTATTCATGTCATGATTATTCCCTTGCTGCTGGTCATGGCATAAAGAATAAATGAAACACCCTAGGCTAATTAAACACAACATGCAACACAACAACATGTTAAGACTAGCTTGCATAGAGTATATAGCATCATTAAACCATCTGCCTCATGGGAGTTTTCCGCCACCTTATATTCTCCATTTCATAACTCTAGAATGACACAACACATGGCTATGATACACATATAGTAACAATCAGCAGAACTCACTTTTTTCAAATATAGCTGCATTTAGTGTCACGACCGTGTGGTAAAGCAGCAATCCTGTTTTGAAGAAAGTACAAAAGTCAGCACTGTCTCAAAAACCCACTTTTGATGTCACACCCCGGCATTTAAATCTCAATACACATAAATGATGCTGCTTGTTTTGGTCCAGGACATTCGTTACATGTCTCTGAGGGAGTACTGTATGTTCTCTGTGGCAGTTTCCGCTGATAAGAAAGCAACGGTTCAGATAAATTAAAAGATAATCAGCTTTATCTTTCAATTTCAATTTAATTCATGTACAAGTATGTGCTCTTTATATTCCATGCGATTAATGTCCTTTGGCTTTAACGTCCGAGGTCTTATAATAGGAAAAAAAAATCTGTCTTAAGGCCTGTTCACACCAAATATGATGATTTTTTTTTTTTTTTTTTTTGCACGAAAAATAACGGATGCAGGTTTTTAACGTAGTGGGACCTTCACACCAAGTGTGCTACGTTTTTTGTCTAAACACTCCCTGTCCACTTTTGCTTTCTTTAATATTCCTTCTGTTAATGTGTGACACATTTTTTCACATCGTCAAAAGCAAAGATCACTGCAGAAAGCTAGAGTTTTTGGTGTTCATGAACAGACTAGAATGCCTTTCAGTTGTATTCTGCCAGATATTTTCCATAATATCCATGTTTTTATACTTAGCGTGTTGCTTGTCATATAAACTCTTGTGCTGTGCTACTAGCAGGATGAGCTGTTCTGCCTGACAACTGAGCTCTAATTGGTCAGCCTGATATTAACGCAACTGAACAATGCAGAAATTAGAACAGGCTCCAATTAAAAAGTTTACACGGCATCGCAGTCCATCAGTTTTGGACCCTTGTTTTTCAGTACTTGATGTGCATTTTTTATGTAGCAATCGGACTCGGTGTGAAAAGACCTTTATATGCATCTAATTCACATCTGAATGACAGAAAACTAGTGTGAGCAAAAGCAAAAAACAATGTTTCTTTTGTGTTTGTTTAAAAGTTTATAAAAGATACAAAGATAGGAAATACTGTATTGTACAGTACTGTACTATATGTTTCCATGTTGTGTTTTACTTAATATTATTGTTAAACATAAAACACTATTTGCAAATGATCTAAACTACAAGAATTTGTGACTGGTAATGTCTGGTCCAAGTCCTGTTTCACAGA